>JARHVA010009495.1:145000-307483 GCA_037957365.1 Torreya grandis | reverse complement strand
ACTGTAATATACATATGGTTGAATGTCATAAGTTAATTTGATGTATCACCTCTATTATTTTAGTTTTTATTTTAGTTTATTTCTCCCTTTTCACTCCCCAAAGTTAGTCTTAGTTGCAATCTATAGTGGTACATCAAGGGAGTTATCCCTATCTGAAGACTCACCTCATTCCTTAGGTTGCCCACAAGCCTAGAGGTGATTCAATTGTGGCACTTGGATGAATAGAGCCTTGTCATCTCCTAAAAGGGTGAAAATCCAAGTGATAATAGTTATTAAAACCCAATAATAATATTTTACTCTTCACAAATATTTAAACAAGGTCTACACTACAAAATACAAGTCCTTAAATTTTACAGCTATGATATCTTCCTCCATAAGGCTTCATAAGTCTTGAAACCAACTCAACGTATTCAAATAGAAATTATTAAAACCTCATAAATTTGTTATCACATAGAATTTTATCAATATATAGATCAATTTTTGAACAAATATAGAAAATCAAGATTTATGGACCTTATTTTATAGGTCTATGGGTGCTACAACTAGCACATCTCCCTCATTAGACAATTCTACAAACATATCACCCAAACCATTACAAGGCTACAATGAATCTAAATTAATTTTCAAGTTATTAGAATTAATACAAACATTATAATATATTTATTTAATATCTTATAACATAAACAATATGGGAATAATATAACTTGTATGATCCTTCCCTCTATTTGATCTGAATATACATCAAATGCCTCAAAGGGCTAGTACGTTGAATTAGGCCTAATTGATATTTTATTCAATTATATAATATAAAATACTAATAATTTATGATCATTAAGGATTTAATCATCATATTCATATAACCACACTCAACTTAACAGGTTAGAACTCTTTTTTACCTTTAAACCCTTCTAGACCTAACTTGTTGGGTTTTTGGACCAAAACCACTAGTTTTCTAGACTGTATTTTGGCTCTAACTTCATATGTACACCTAAAATTTACTCTAACCCACTTTCATAAATTTATTAACATCCAAACATACCTTATCACCAAATTTTATGTCTTTTTTATGTTAGTTTGCTTGCAACATGAATTTTAGTGATTGATATTCTAACCAAGGGTTTATAATCCATTAGCAGGCTAAGAGGATATAAAATAAAATTTAAAGATTTAAAAATGATTTAAAAGAAAAATAAAGACTATTTTTTCTATTACCTAACCCTAATCACATTATATAATATTCATCCCATCACTTTACAATATGAAATCATATATAACATGATTATTTCTCTTCAAATTTTGTTGTTTAAGACTGTGACAAGGGTTGAGAATACTTTTATTATGATTAATTAATTTTATAGACTTGTTATGGAAGTTTTTGGATGGAAAATAATCTCTTAAATTTTTTCCAAATTTATATGATGATTTAAAACCATAAACAAACTTCAAACTCACCAAATATTCATTAAAGATGACTGTGTATCCCTATTTCACCTTCTTAAGCCTGCATACCTTATGAATCATCATAAAATGCATTAAATAAACATTGAAATTATAAAAATAACTAAGTTAAATATTTAATATATTAAATAATAAATTTAATACTTTAAATAATGATTCCTCATTTATTTTCTTCAAAAACACATACATAATCCTTCGCACCTACGTTGCACCACTCCTACCTCCTTTTCTTTTAAATCTTACCTTCATGGGTTTTTATCCCTATTTGCACTCTCATAACTTAATGGTATGTATCTTATCACCTTAAAAAAAATATTATAAACATGTTTTATTTATGTTCATGCACCTTGAGATACTCAACAACTTAACAACTCATGCCTTGTCTAGTCTTTCTCCTACATTGTACTTGCCTTGATTAGGCTTAAGGATATTTTTTGACTAAATTGGAGTTGAAACACATTTAAAATAGGTAAATATCATTTTTAATAACATTATTAAGGATTTAATAACCTAATTAATGAGCAAACATACTATTCTAAGATGGCAAAACTACTTGTCAAGGTCTTGAAAGGACTAGGAAAAGTATGTATTTTTATATTTTCCTTAAGGAACTAGTCTAGGAGAAGTTGTTAACATGGTTATTTGATTAATTAATCACCTAATAATATATAAAACTAATTACAAGTCATAAATATCTTATTTTTAAAAAAAAACCTTCATTATATAAGTTAACATACCTTAGAACAAGGCCTAAAGGACTATGTAAAGGGAAGAATACTATTTTCTAGTTGAAGACTGATAAAAGAGGATTATTGAAGATATATATGGAGTCATATAATATTACAAAGTGTGTAATAACCCTTTATAAATATATAAAAATTTTATTTGAGACCAATATCATATGAAGAGTGTTATAAGCTATAGGTCTAGTTGAAAAGACCTAACAAGATCGTTTGTGGTTTGCGGACAGAGGTCAAATTGTGGATATAAAGAAAAACCTTGATAAGATTAGGGATCTTCATAAAATAATCAAGATACTTCATTTGAATAAGGAGGATAAAAAATATTTAATATACCTATTAAGAAGATCTAATATAGGTACACTTACATCATGATCACTTATCATATCTTTTGTAATAATTTTGTAACATAATTATATGTAAATTTCCCATACATTTCAACAACCATTAAACACATAGAAAGATATATTTTTAATGATCAAAAGAATTTTAAAGAATAAAATAATGTGAACATATAATATAATATGTAATAAATTACAACAAAATCCAAAAAGGTGAAATCAATGAGAATATTTAAAAGTGAAATGTTGAACAATATGTGTATATATAATATCCATAAAAGCCATATAAAGATGTACAAAATGTGAATACAATATGATATCCCAGGTTAATGTCATATAGGTGTATACACCCTAATTTGATCAAGAAACCACAAAAATTATGTATTTTGTTTCTCTTTCACATAAAGGTCTTAGTGATGAATATAGCCCTTGTTTGCATGGTCATTTTGGGTATTTTGATCTTTTTTATGTCTTTTCTTCCTATTTTTGTATCCATAGTGGTCCTGAGTCACCTCCTACTAGTCACAGGGGCCCTTAATGTATCATTCCTAGTCTTAATTCTATTTTTAAGCCTTAAGACACTAGTGACCTTATCCAAATAGTAGAATGTCATGCTAGTTATTGTTCCCAAAATCCACCACTTGTTTTTGGGGACAACATATCAACTATTTTGGTCCTATAGACCAAAATGATCTCTTCCTTTTTCAAAAAAATGTTCTGAGCAGCCAAGTTCTTCAATTATTCAAGCATTTTCAACTAAGGGACTCACGAGTTCAACAAGTTCCATAGGTTCAATCGACGGGCTTTCACAAAGAAAGAAGTTTCAACACTTAGGTAATTTCAAAGTTGGTTCAACACCGAGGTTCAATCAAAAGACTTAACGGTGGGCTTAAAATAAATGAAATGAACCATTGAACCATTGAGCCCCACCCCCAAAGGTTCAAAGGTTCAACGACATTGACGGACTTAAAGAGTTAAGCGCTTCGATGAGTTCAAAGGTTTAACCGCTTTGAAGAGTTCACTGAGTTTAAAGACTTCAATAAGTTCAAAGTTGAAATGGCTTCGACAGACTTAAAGGAAAGAAGACTTCGAAGAGTAAAGATTGAACTGTTGAACCTTGAACCAAAAAAGTTCAAAGGTTTAAAGGTTTAATGAGTTCAATAAGTTCGACGAACATAGAAGAATAAAAGGATTCAAAGAGCTAAGAATGAACCGTTGAACCAATGAACTTTGAACCAAAACAATTCATAGGTTAAAAGGTTCAAAGGTTCAACGAGTTTGACAGAAAAAGAAAGGGTCTAGAAAGTTCAAAGCTTCAAGAGGATTCAAAGAAATAGAATGAACCATTGAACTTTGAAACAAAATGGTTCAAAAGTTTAAAGGTTCAAAGAAGTTTGAAGTTCAAAAGGAAGCTTTGAGTGAAAGAAGGAAGCGGAAGATTCCAGAGACAAGTTCAAAGAGATGGTTCAACCGAAGAGGAAAAAAAGTGGATGCGGCCCTTCACAAAGAGCTTATTGAACCAAAGAGCTGATTGAACCAACAAGCTGATTGAACTGCCCAAACTATTGATCCATTGAATTGATGCACTCTGAAGGGTTCAAAGGTTCTAAGTTCAAATTGGTTCAAGCGACTAAGTGACCAATGATGTCCCTATTAATTTCAAATTTAGGGTAATGAAATATCCATTTATTTTCAAATATTGCACGGACATGAGGACAAACTCAGTAAATAGATAGAGAAGAAGCCGAAGGAGCCAACTGAAAGTGAGAAGATAGCTTGAGAGCTCAGACTGCAAGGAAGAGACAAAACATAATAAGAAAAAGATGAATGCCATAGGAAGACCATAAATATCTGTAGGAGTTATTCCAGTAGGTGGAACAATCTACCAAGTGGATATCAAAGAGCACAAGCACTCAAAAGTGCGGCCTATTTTTCTTCATTGAGTAAAGACAAAGTGGACAGCTGTGAAAATATCTTGAAGAGGACCAGGTGGCCCATACGTTGGAGAGGACATTTGAGAAGAATTAACAGGCCAAAGTTAAGCCTAATACCTTATTCCAGCATGGGCCCTACACAGAATTTCAAATGCATTCAAGGCATTGAATGCAACATGGGACATTTTGTGAAATAAAGTGCCAAGTCTTTCTTGGCTACTATATATTGTAATCTCTCATTTTATTATCAGGGATATTTTTGTTATCAGAAGCAAAAAATTACCTAAATTGAAAGGCATTACTGAGATTTTGAGCTCAAATTGTTAATCATATTTCGTTATTTGAATGAGAAAGCAAGTGACCTTTTAGACTTTGTGTTGGAATAACTTGTGTTGTTGAAGAAATTATTCTTATGTCTATTTCCTAAATACCATCTTGTCTATTTAATTAAATAAGAAGAACTAGTGGAAGTAACCTGGAAGGTGTCCTAAAGCCAACTGTGGGAAGACTTTGTGATGCCACAATTGTCTTTAGTGTGTGTTTCTTGTTTCTATGTAAAGGATCTTCGAAAGACTTTATGCCCCTATTATCCTTCGTATCTTTTACTCTTTGGCAGTTAAGGTAGAGACTTTGTGCTACACTTCATTTTGTTGTGATACTATGCCCTATTTTAGTGAGGGAAGCAACGAAAGACTTTGTGCTTTCATGGGTTTTTCATGGTTACATTTTACAACCAATAAGGAATTTGGCTATGTTAGGATCCACACTCCATAAGAGCACACATGATTACCTTTGTATAAGCAACTAAACACAAAATTAAACTAGAATTAACAAGTAACTAGAACTCAGTAATAACACAGAATATGAGAGACAATACAATCTTGTATTAATACTCTTCCAGAAGGAAATACAATGAAGATGCCACAATCTTCCCACACCTCTAGGGCATACAATAATTCTCATTCAAGAGTTCACTCTCATCAATTAAGGTCACAACAAACAACTCAAACATAGAGTTGTTTTTCACATGCACCAGTCAGTAACAATACTGCCAGTCCACCAAGTACTTAACGTACTCCAAGTAGATCTCTTTTGATCTTGTTCCTTGTTGTGTTGCAGATCTCCTTTGATCTTGCTACCACGTAGATCTCCTTTGACCTTGAACACACACACACACACCTACAAATCAATTGACCTTACTTACACATGTAGATCTTACCTGATTTTGCACACCTTGCAGATCAACTAATCTTACACACCATGTAGATCTAACCTGATCTTGCACACCTACAGATCAACCTAGTCTTGCACACCTATAGACCTAGATCTTACACACCTAGAAGAACCCTTGTCCTTGCCTCACCAAGTCCTTATGATTCTCCCACTTGAGGATCCTTTCTTTGATCCTTCAAGGATCCTTCTACAATAAAAGGATAGATTACAATACAGCCCATGGGTCTCTTAAATAGATCCCATATAAATAATAATTAGAAACACAGACTCAAGACTTAAATTAGTCTTCACATGCAAACACTCAGACCTCCTAGAATAGAATAACTCTAATTCTAGAAACACATGCAAACACGCATGCACACACAGATGACCGACATCAGTTGTTGTCAGCTGTACCCGATCGACGTCGGCCAATCCCTGACCGATGTTGGTTGCTCTGTAACTAGATATGACCGACGTCGGTTGATCAGACCAATGTCAGTTGCTATCACACTGAGTAACCTTCTCCATTTGCATCTTTGTGAAGCTTTTAGCTCCACAACCTAACAATCTCCCACTTGGAGATAAACAGCTACATATGTACCTATACCTATACATCATCTAATTTTGTTTCTTGGCTTGTATCCCTGTTCAAGTTCAATATTGAAGACCAACCACCACACATCCTGTGGTGCAACTCCTATCATCCAAGTAACCTGCCATATTTGAATCTACATACCCATGTAGAGAAGTGCTTGACCCTGCATAGCATGAATCCTTGCTTTTGGTCCCTCTCAGATACCTGAGAATCCATTAGACTACTCTCCAGTGCTTCTTTCCTGAATTGGCCATGAACTTGCTGACAACACCCACTGCTTGGGCAACAACAAGTCTAGTACACATGTACTCAACCTCATCATGTGAATTGGGACATTGTTCTGTGAACTGTCCATCCATAGGTGTGCTAACTGGTTCTGCATTCTGCATATTGAACCTCGCCACTACCTTATTCACACAATCATCTTGAGACAACATCAACCTGTGATCTTCCCTGTCTCTAGGAATACTCATGCCAAAGAATTTTTCTCCTCCTAAATTCTTCCTGGCACACCTCTGAGTTACATTTACCTTTAGCTCAGAAAATCCCTACATGTATGAACCTGCAACAAGCATATCATCCACATACAGTAAAAGGATAATGTTGCGACCATTATCCAACCTGGTAAAGTAAACACAGTGGTTACAATGACATTGACTAAAGCCATGCTTTGTCATACACCTGTCAAACCTGTACCACTATCCTAGAGCTTGCTCAAGACCATATGACCTGGCCTTCTGTCTCACCTATCCATTCTCTCCTTTCTTTAACCTGGGAATCCATTCATCTTTCAGTGCTTTTATCCCAGCTGGCAACTCTACCAAATCTCCCGTTTGGTTCTTCTCCAAGGAATCAAATTCCTGATTCATGCCATGCTCCCACTATTTCTTATATTCTACCTGCTCTACTTCTTTAAAAACTTCCTGGTTCTTGACCATCAATGAGCAACAAGTAGTATAAAGAAGGGGAATAATGAATTTGAGGCTTACTTACCCTTTCAATCCTCCATATGGGTGTTTGAGACTCCTTGATAGCTTGTTGTCCACCCAAAATCCATCTCAGTGACCGATGTCAGTCACCCCTCAGTCTGCAACCGATCGACATCAGTTCCATGCGACTGACCTGACTACCGATGCCAGTTCCCTAATTGACGTCAGTGTCCACCAGATCACTGATGCTGGTTCCCTGACCGATGTCGATATCCACCTGCCTGACACCACCAACTCTAGTATGCACATGACCGATGTCGGTACCTACCTGTTCAACATTGGTTTTACTTGATCGATGTTGGTAACTGTGTTCTCCTGTGAGTGATGACTTTTACCCGCGAGCTCACTTTGGATCAAAACCCTATCCAAATTCCCCTGCTCAGTTTTATTCAGCCTCCCTAGCTGATCACTGTCCATCATCTCCTCCATGAACACCAAGGCTTTCCAATTCTTAAGTTTGTCAAAGACATCAGACTTCTTCTTAAGAACATGCATCTCCTTACTCATGTGACCAAGCCTACAGAGCCACACCTTTGATAAAATAGAAGGAGAATCAGTAATACAAGTAGATAGATAAAGAGTACCTACCTTCTTACCACATGCTAATTTAAGTGCATCTGCTGTGAGAGTTACTGTGCATCCCTCATCACCCAACTTTCCTAAAATTAGACTCCTCTTTAGGACTGGGACCTGCATGACATCCTTCAACACCCATATGTTGCATGTCTGCAATTTCAGCCACACTTCCCCTTTGCCAACAATTTGACAAGGCTCACCAACCCCTAAATAAATCTTTCCAAAGTCTCCATGGACATTAACATGGAAAAATACTCTATTTGGGGCTGCGTGGAAAGAGGCAATAGAATCTAAAACACAAGATTCTACTTTATCCAAGGAATATATAAGAGCAACCCGTGCATCAATACCTACAACATCTGCTTCTTTATTTCCTTCATGTTGATCTTCTACCAATCAGTAATCTTTCTTTACCTGCTCTTTCTTTCCATAACTCAGTAATTGAGAATTCTTACTATTGAATTCCTCTATTCTTAGCATACTTTGTTCTACCATTGCTATACTCCCACTCAATCAAAAACCCCTGAGAGTGACCAGTAATCAACAAACACTTAACACACTCTGAAACCAAGGTGTTAGTGAACCAAGCTCTATCGCTTGGTGATCCTAGCTCTGATACCAACTGTCAGGATCCATGCTCCATAAGAGCACACATGATTACCTTTGTATAAGCAATTAAACATGGAATTAAACCAAAATTTTCAAGTAACTAGAATTCAATAATAACACTGAATATGAGAGACAATACAATCTTGTATTAATACTCTTCCAGAAGGAAATACAATGAAGATGCCACAATCTTCCCACACCTCTAGGGCTCCCACACCTATAGGGCGTACAATAATTCTCCTTCAAGAGTTCACTCTCATCAATTACGGTCACAACAAACAACTCAAACATAGATTTATTGTTCACCTCCACCAGTCAATAACAATACTGCCAGTCCACCAAGTACTCAACGTACTCCAAGTAGGTCTCTTTTGATCTTGCTCCTTGTTGTGTTATAGATCTCCTTTGATCTTTCTGCCACGTAGATATCCTTTGACCTTGCACACACAAACTTGCAGATCAACTGACCTTACTTACACATGTAGATCTTACCTGATCTTGCACACCTTATAGATCAACTAATTTTACACACCATGTAGATCTAACCTGATCTTGCACACATGTAGATCAACCTGGTTTTACACACCTGTAGACCTAGATCTTACACACCTAGAAGAACCCTTGTCCTTGCCTCACCAAGTCCTTATGATTCTCCCACTTGAGGATCCCTTCTTTGATCCTTCAAGGATCCTTCTACAATAAAATGATAGATTACAATACAGCAAATGGGTCTTTTAAATATATCTCATACAAACAATAATTAGAAACACAGAACCAAGACTTAAATTAGTCTTCACATGCAAACACTCAGACCTCCTAGAATAGAACAAGTCTAATTCTGGAAATGCATGCAAACACGCATGCACACATAGGTGACCGACGTCGGTTGTTGTCAGCTGCACCTGACTGACGTCGGCTGATCCGTGACTGATGTCGGTTGCTCTGTAACTGGATATGACTGACGTCGATTGATTAGACTGACATCAGTTGCTATCACACTGAGCAACCTCCTCCATTTGCATCCTTGTGAAGCTTTTAGCTCCACAACCTAACAGTCTATTGACTAAATAATACTTCTGAAAGAAGAGAAGTATCCTCAACAATCACCCAAGATTTTTTCTCTATTTTTTGAACATCATTTTTAAAAAAAGAGAGATGGATGGTGTTATCCTACCCCTATGTGTATTTTCTACATATATATATATATATATATATATATATATACATATTGTAGTTAACAGGGAACCTCCCCTGCCATATAGGGAACATCCCTTTGGTGAGAGGAGAGATTTGTCCCATTTTGATGTGGTAGACCTACACATTTTTCCAATCAATCTCTTTATGTTGTGGTTGAAACACATATTTTGTTGTTAGTTAGCTAGTGACAAGATATTCACCCAATAATTTTTGGCAACTCCACTAGGGAAAGAACACATAGTTTAAAGCTTCAAGTTTCAAATTAAAGCAGTTCCAATTCTTGCCCTTTTCATTTTTCAATCTAGCAGATCCATCGTATACACGAAGCTAGAGATCTATAGGTATTGTGAACCCTGTATTAGAGTTGGTATAGTAAAGTAATTTTGATCTATTTCTTTCACCATCTCACCTTCAACGAACTAGGAGTCTTCTTCCTAAAAACCCCAGGTCTCCAATACAAGGCAAAGCTTCTTTTCTCTCTGCTAGCAGAGCTTTGTCTACATATACTCCACCTAGATTTATTATTCCCCCATTCCATAGTCATATAATGGTAGTTCAAGGCCCTTGGGGTAACTCTTTTGGTCCACTCAATCTGACTTCACCTCTATATGAATTGCCTCATAGTTATAGGAAGAATTTGCCCAAGTTCTTTGGTGATGGGAGAGTTCATCCCTATGAACATATTACAGCCTTCAGCATACCCTGTGGTGTGATAGGTGTGGAGTATGAGGATGTAACAGTCAGGATATTTGTGAAAACATTGTAAGGCATTGTGGCAGACTGGTTCTATCATCTACAAGCATAAACAGTGACTGACTGAAACACCCTCAAAGCAAAGTTTGAAGCAAGGTTTAAGCCTATAGAAGATGCACATGCCCTGTTGGCTCAGCTCACACAAATGAAGAAGAAGCCTCATGAAACTATAAGAGACTTCATAGCCAAATTTGATAAATTGAGGAACATGATTCCTAAAATTGCTTAGCCAACAGCTGAGAATCTCAAATGTTTTTTCATCAATTCTCAGCTACCTAAAGTGAGTTTCCTATTAAGATGGGCTGGCTACATAGACCTTGTTGTAGCTCAATATTTGGCCACTAAGGTCGAAGATGATCTTATCTTGGCAAGAAAGATAATAAGAGATCCTAATAGAGGCAAATCTTCTTTATCTTCTGAGAATTCATCTACAGGCACCACTGATCCTATGGTGCAGAAGCTGGCAAATAAGTTGCTAGCTCTCAAAAAGTAAATGGTGCAAGGGATGTCTGCTCCTCCTTCATACTGAGATATACCAAGGAGTACATTTCCTAATTATTCATATCAAGGCAATGCTGTCAGGAATCAAGGGAAGCCAAATCACCTTCCTTTCCCACCAGGGAAACTTGCCATTGAAGCAGCTCTGCCAACTCAGCAATTGGATACCTTGAAATAGAATATGATTTCTCTTTCTACCCTAAGTTGAACCAAGAAAATGACACTAATCTCTTTACATAAGACTAAGATGAATCAACTGGTGACTCCAACATTTATTTCCTAAATTATCAGGATGAACTCAGAAGTATAAGTGAAGCGATTGATGGATCATACACAGTGTTTATCAGGTCATAGAACCAGTCAGCTTAACAAGCTGATAAGGGAAAAATAGGGTGAAGAGCTCAACCAAAAATTTCAATTTTTAAATGAGGCACTTCATTGCCTTTCTAATCAAAAGACCTGATGAGCAAGAAAGAAGTAAGTACTCCAAACATTCATGCACCTTCTGCTTCAAATTTGTAGACCAGTACCCCCCCCCAAAAACCAAAAGGATGAACTACCTTCCCCTATTCCCAATTCATTTCAGACATTTGATATAATCGACCATGTTAATAAGGCCAAAATTTAAATGTCTGAGTTTGAATTTCTGCAATCCAACCCTGAGTAGTTGGATAGGTTAGTTCAATGTGTGAAGAATATTACCATCCCTGTAGGACAAGAAATTTTGAAAGTAACTCTCGATCCCCCCAAGAACACATCATCCTAGATTAACCTTGTGATTACTCCTCCAGCTGCCCCTAGGAAAATAGAACCATTTTATGTTTCCCTACTGATAAATGGACACCATCTAAATAATTACATCATAGACTCAGGCGCATCTGACAATGTCATGCCCGTCAAAGTGGCAAAATCTCTTAGAATCACGCTAACAAAGACTTTTGGGAGATGTTTCTCCATAGAGAACAAATAAGTGTCATTGTTGGGACAAATCAAAGATGCTCAATTTGTATTTGTGGCCTTTATAGATAAAATAATCAAATGACAGTCCTGGTGGTCGACGTCTTAGCCTCATACGGCATTCTTCTTGGGTGAAATTTTTGCAAAGATGTTGGTGGTAAGTTAAGCATGGACCTGTCTGAGGCAAGGATCCCTATCAAAGGCGTCATGCAGAGGCTGCTCCATGAGAAAGAGTCAAAGTACATTGTTGACCAAACTTTAGCACTTGAAGCTCAAATTTTATTTGAGTCTTTAGGAATGGGTAACTACTTTTTGACCACAGAGGAGGCTTTTATTTCACCAGAGGAAAGTCCTGTAAGTGACAATTCACAAAGTTCAGATAGAAGATCAGAGGGTTCAATTATAGAACAAGGTGCAAAGGAATCCTCCCTTCCAAACAAAGAAAAATTTGAAAAAAAATTACTTTCTAATGATGTATAGATTCTAAAATTGGATGGCAGCTATTCTTCTACCGGTTCTGGAGCTGGAGTTGTCTTAATATCTCCTCAAGGAGATATTTTCCCCTATTCTTACAAATTGCAATTCAGCAACACCAATAACACTACTGAATATGAATCATTGTTGCTCAAATTAAAGATTGCTCATAACAAAGATGTTAAACTCCTTCATGCCAAAGGAGACACTGAATTAGTGGTTTCCAGGTAAGAAACTTGTATCAAATCAAAAATGAGAGATTGTACCATTATCGTAATCTAGTTTGGGATCAAATTGAAAGCTTTGATGCTTTTAGTATCTCTACAATACCCAGAGAGTTCAATGACAAAGCTGATGCATTAGCTATTTCGGTGACTCTCTTGGTTCTTCACCAAGATTTGAAAGGAGATAGGTACACCATCAAACTAGTGTTTTGACCAAGTGTGTCTGACAATGCCAATCATTGGCAAGTGTTCAATGGTGACAACCAAATCATCACCTTTTTGGAATAAAAAGATAGCTTTGAATAGCTTCATTTTGAAGGCAGTGGACCTCTACCATAGAAATCAGCTTAGGAAACAAGCTCAAATGTAGGTGAATAATTCCTATAGCCAAAAGGGAATAAAATTCCTAAAGGATTGGTTTCCCTTGAGAAACTATTTGATAAGCATGACAGGTTCATCAAGTAGCAACAAAAAGATTCAAGCTCCTCCCAGGAGTTTGATCAAATAAATTTGAGTACTAAGGAAAATCTTAAGATGATGAACATTGGGAAGTGTTGCACTCCTGAGGAGAAGCTCAAATTTACTGCCCTACTTCACCATTACATAGATGTTTTAGCATACTCCTATGATGATCTAAAGTCACTCAGACCTGAAGAAATTCACCAAGAAATTTCTCTCAAGAGTGATTCAGTGCCTCACAAGTAGAAATCCAGGCAGTATAACCCCAAAATATTAGGTACTATTCTGTCTAAAATATAGAAAATATTGAACGTAAGAATAATTTTTTTAATCCATCATTCTACATGGATTACAAACATAGTCCCTACAAGAAAAAATAATGGCAAAATTCACCTCTACATGGATTTCAAAAATTTGAATCAATCCTCCCTAAAGGATAACTACCCTCTACCCATCATGGATCAAGTCCTTCAGATGGTGACTACTTCAGAGATGTTATCAATTTTGGATGGTTTCTTAGAGTACAATCAAGTGGAAGTCAGTGAAGCAAACCAACATAAGACTGCCTTCACCACACCTTGGGGCACCTTTGCATATCGAAGAATGCCTTTTGTCTTGATAAATACTGGTGCCACCTTCCAGAGAGCAATGGACCTTGATTTCAGAGATGAAATGGGTAAGTTCATTATGGTATACATTAATGATTTGACAGTCTTTTACAAGCATCGTCCTGATCACCTACATCATTTATAATAAGTGTTGGAATGATGTCGATAGAATGGCATTTCTCTAAATCCCAAGAAGTCTATTTTTAGGGTTACAGAAGGGACACTTATTAGACACACTGTATCCCAGAAAGGCATAAAGATTGACTCAGAAAGATTCAAATCTATCCAAGAGCTTACTCTACCCACAATTAAGACTGCAGTTCACTCTTTCTTCAGAAAGGTGAATTTTCTACGAAGGTTCATTCTTGAGTTCATAGAGAAGACTCACCACATTGTGAACATGATGAAAGGAAAGGCCACTTTTAGTTGGACTGAAGAAGGCAAATCAGCATTTCAAGACATCAAGATAGCTATCACCCATGCCCCAATTCTAGTTTGTCTAGATTACACCAAAGGCTTCATAATGTACAGTTATGCTTCCAAACACACACTTTTAGCAATTATAGTTTAGCATAACAAAGAAGGTGTGGAATCTCCCATATCCTTCATGAGCTATCCTCTCAAAGCTCATGAGTTGAAGTACTCAAACATGAAAAAGCATGCTTATGCAGTGGTAAAGGCAATAAAAAACTTCCACTTTTACATTATGAATTCACACATTGTTGCCTTGGTTCTTGATACAACAGTCAAATCCATATTGACTCAATAAGAGTTTGGAACCAAAAGAGGCACTTATATTGCTAAAATCTAAGAGTTTGATCTAGTTATCAAACTAATGAAGCTGGTGTGAGGAAGGAGTCTCTACCAATTAATTGCTGACAACATACCAGAAGGAATGGAACATGAAGAAATAAAATTTGAAGACACGCTAACAGATCTCTTTGTCACCACCATGAATGAGTGGTACTTTGAATATTGCCCATTTCCTTACCTATGGTGAGTGTCTTGCTCATCTGTCTCATAAAGAAAAGAGGATTTTTAAGTTGAAAGCTACCAACATTGTCTTGTGAGACAATGGTCTGTATAAGAGGAACCTCAATGGGGTATTCTTTCGCTGCATGGATAAAGAGCAGCAGAACAAACTTTTGGAGTCTTTCCATAATTTGGCTTGTGGAGGATATTTTTCTACACCTATAACTTCCCATAAGATTTTGTGAGCTAGGTATTATTGGCCCACTCTGTTTCAAGATGCGTACAAATGGGTACGAAGATGTGAACTTTGTCAACAATTCATTGGAAGACCCAAATTAGATGCATTACCCCTTAAGCTAGTAGTAATAGAAGAACCATTTAAGCATTGAAGAATTAATTTCATTGGTGCTGTAAACCCATCTTCAAGCACTGGACATGATTATGTCTTCATAGCCACAAATTACTTCACCAAATGGGTGGAAGCTATTCCAGTCAAGCATGCTACTTCAGAAGTAGTATGTAATTTCTTCAAAGAAAACATCATTTCCAGGTTTGAGGTCCCAACCAAGATTGTAACAGACAAAGCAACATGTTTCTCTTCCCATGAGATTACTCAATTCTACTTTTATTATGGGATCACCCTCTCCCACTCTTTTGATTATTTTTCACAAGGAAATGGCCAAGCAGAATCAAACAACAAGAACCTGGTGACCATTATCAGGAAGCTGGTAGATGACAACTAAAGAACCTAGCACAAAGCATTGTCTGATGCTTTATAGGTAGACAAAATTACACCCAAGAAGGTGATAGTTATGTCACCTTTCCAACTTTTGTATGGTCTCAATACAGAGATACCAATTACCCTGGAATTGCCAGCACTAAAATTGGCAAAGGTAGTCAAAGATTAGACATATGAAAGCTCCATTGACAAGAGGATCATGTGCTTGATTGAACTTGATGAGCAGAAAACTATGGTGGTGGATCGAATTACTGTGCATCAAAATTTGGAGAAGAATCTCTTCAATCAAAAAGTAAAAACCCATGATTTTTAGATTGGAGATCAAGTTCTTTTATGGGACAAAAGGAGAGAACCAAAGGGAATGCATGGGAAATTTGATTTTTTATGGAGAGGTCCATTTACTATTCATAAGCTCAATGGTAAAAATAGTTTCATATTGAAGTATCAAGATGGCACACCCTTTTCTCTGCCTCATAATGGGTAGCATCTGAAGCACTTCAATTCTTGAAGTATCAGATAAGTCTAGTTGTACATATGTATAATTTTTGTATAGTCTTGAGTTTTTGTTTTGTCTTGTTAATTTTTGTTTTTGGCACCTTTTTTTTTGGGTAGCATGAGTCTATAGTCCAATGGCATACATGAAGGCACTAAGATTCTAGTTTTTACTCCCCTCAATTGTTTCAAAATTTTAACTGAAGGAAGTTCTCCAACTAGAGCCAGTTGTTCCCAAAATCTATCACTTGTTTTTAGGGACAACATATCAACTATTTTGGTCCTACAGACCAAAATGATCTCTTTCTTTTTCAAAAAAATGTTCTGAGCAGCCATGTTCTTCAATTATTCAAGCATTTTTGACTATGAGACTCGTAGGTTCAACAGGTTCAACCGGCATGCTTTCACAAAGAAAGAAGTTTCAACACTTAGGCAATTTCAAGGTTAGTTTAACACCGAGGTTCAATCAAAAGACTTAATGGTAGACTTCAAATAAATGAAATGAACCATCAAACCATTGAACCATTGAACCCCACCCCCAAAGGTTCAAAGGTTCAATGAGTTCAAAGATTCAATGACATCGACGGACATAAAGAGTTAAGCGCTTCGACGAGTTCAAAGGGTCAACCGCTTTGAAGAGTTCACCGAGTTCGAAGACTTCAGCAAGTTCAAATTTCAAATGGCTTCAACAAAATTAAAGGAAATAAGACTTCGAAGAGTAAATATTGAACCGTTGAACCTTGAACCAAAACAGTTCAAAGGTTCAACAAGTTCAATAAGATTGACGAACTTAGAAGAATAAGAGAATTCGAAGAGCTAAGAATGAACCATTGAACCATTGAACTTTGAACCAAAATAGTTCACAAGTTCAAAGGTTCAAAGGTTTAATGAGTTTGAAAGAAAAGGAAAGGGTCCAAAAAGTTTGAAGCTTCAAGAGGATTCAAAGAAAGAGAATGAACCATTGAAATTTGAACCAAAATTGTTTAAAAGTTCAAAGGTTTAAAGGTTCAAAGTTCGAAAGGAAGCTTCGAGCGAAGGAAGGAAGTGAAAGATTCTAGAGACAAGTTTGAAGAGATGGTTTAACTGAAGAGGAAAAGAAAGCAAACACGGCCCTTCACAAAGATCCGATTGAACCGACAAGCTGATTGAACTACCTGAACTATTGAACCATTGAACTGATGCATTTTAAATGGTTCAAAGGTTCAAAGTTCAAAGTGGTTCAAGCGACTAAGTGACCAATGACATCCCTATAGATGTCAAATTCAGGGTAATGAAATATCTATTTATTTTCAAATATGACACAGACATGAGGACAAACTCAGCAAACAACCAAAGAAGAAGCCAAAGGATCCAACTGAAAGCGAGAAGATAGCCTGAGAGCTCAGACTGCAAGGAAGAGATGAAACATAATAAGAAAAGGATGAATGTTATAGGAAGACCATAAATATCTACAAGAGTTATTCTAGTAGGTGGAACAGTCCACCAAGTGGATATCAGAGAGTGTAAGCACTCAAAGGTGTGGCCTATTTTTTCATCAAGTAAAGACAAAGTAGACAGCTATGCAAATATCTTGAAGAGGACCAGGCAGCCCATACTTTGGAGAGGACATTTGAGAAGAATTAACATGCCAAAGTTAAGCCCGATACCCTGTTCCAGCATGGCCCCTACATAAAATTTCAAATGCATTCAAGGCATTGAATGTAGCATGGGCTATTTTGTGAAATAAAGTGCCAAGTCTTTCTTGGCTGCTATATATTTTAATCTCTCATTTGTTATTAGGGATCTTTTTGTTATCATAAATAAAACTCTGGCCAAATTGAAAGGCATTACTGAGACTTTAAGCTCAGATTGTTAATAATATTTCGTTATTTGAATGAGAAATCAAGTGACCTTTCAGACTTTGTGCTAGAATAGCTTATGTTGTTGAGGAAATTATTCTTATGTTTGTTTCCTGAATACCATCTTGTCCATTTAATTAAGAAGAACTAGTGGAAGTAACCTGGAAGGTGTCTTAAAGCCAACTGTGGGAAGACTTTGTGTTGCCACAATTGTCTTTGGTGTGTATTTTTTGTTTATATGTAAAGGATCTTGGGAAGACTTTGTGCCCCCATTATCCTTCATATCTTTTACTCTTTGGCAATTGAGGTGGAGACTTTGTGCTACACTTCATTCTACCATGATACTGCACCCTGTTTCAGTGAGGGAAGCAATGAAAGACTTTGTGCTTTCATGAGTTTCTCATGGTTACATTTTACAACCAGGAAAGAATCTGATTGTTGACTGAATAATACTTTTGAAAGAAGAGAAGTATCCTCAGCAATCACCCAGGATTTCTCCTCTATTCTATGAACATCATCTCTAAAAAAAGAGAGATGGATGGTGTTATCCTACCCCTATGTGTATTTTATGCATATATATACATATTTTAGTTAGTAGGGAACCTCCCCTGTTGTATAGGGAACCTCCTCTTGATGAGAGGATCTTGATGAGAGGAGATATTTCTCCCATTTTGATGTGGTATACCTGCACATTTTTCTGATCAATCTCCTTGTGTTGTGGTTGAAACACATATTTTGTTGTCAGTTAGCTGGTGACAAAATATTCACCCAACACTATTGTCCAATTATGACACTAGTTTTCAATGGTTATTTTCTCCCATGTTTTGGGTCTTAACCCTAAACTGAGTCTTCTGTTATGTTTTTATCCCTCTTTTGCATATTGTCATCCAATGAACAAGGTCTTACATTCAAATCAAAGTGAATTTTTTATAAAGAGCCTCAAAAAAGATTTTACATTTAGAACTTACTATTTTGGCACATAATTACATAAAATTAGTCAATAGTACAACTCAATACTTACTCAGCTATCACATCTAGACTTGCATGATTGATCAAATAAGGGTGTAAGCAAAATTCATTATATCATACCATGTGCATTGATTATGCACATTCCCTAAGGTAGAACTACATGTGATCTGAGACCCCTAGCATTGGGATTAATTTAGGTAGGTGTAAGGACAATAGAGGTTTTCTCTGCACAATCATAATATCCCACAACACAATTTTTCCATATCTTTTGCATGTGATTCAATTGTTGTTTCATGTGTGTAGGTATTCATTAGGGTTTCATAAGATATTTAGTCAAAATGGTGACACATGTGATCTTTAAAAACATAGATAATCACCTACAAGTTCCCCAAACTCTCTCACAACTTCTTTGAAAGTTTTAGATAACTCCTCTAAGAAGGACACTAGTACCATAATTGGACACTAGCACCACATGGTGCTATAATCCTCATAAGGGCACTACTATCCAAAGCCCTATTTCAGTTACAATCATGGAAGTAATGGTGTTTGACTAATTCTCAAGCCTATTTCAGACTCTTAAGTCATAAAAATACTTGTTTTGCCCTAGATAAGTACATTTTCTTTACATATTTTTTATTTTGGGAAAGGCTTGTCAAATCAATTATTTTTGGTTTTCATTCCAAGTTAATTTTATAATCAATTGTTTAAAATCATAATATTTACATGCACTTATTTCTAAATGGTTAAAACATTTGGTGAACCCATCTTACTATAAATATTTTTTAAAACCCTAGTTTTACCTAGGGTTTACCTTCTTCAATTTTTGTGCACTAAATTAGGATTACAAACTTCTATATTTTATTGATTTTTGGCACAACCTAGCTCATTAAATTTAACCTTATATTATGGTTTCATTAATTTAATATAATTTAATTTTTTTGTAAAACAAAACAACCCTCATCAAACCCTAGATCCACATAGCAGATCCCTATACATCCAAATACTAGCAATGAGGGTTTCAAATACAATCTTAATTTCTTCTACACATTGGGTTAAATATTTCCCATAGTTGCACATATATCAATGTTATATTACATTCTACCTATTGTGTGTTTATTATTCATTATTTGCATTATCTTCTTTGGCTAGTTAAAAAAGACATTCAATAAGCCTCTTACCCTTCACCCAACTGATGAAATTCTAATTTTTTCTCATAAGTATAATAATGAATGGACAATTTTTCAAGTTTGCACATTAGCACAAGATAATTATTTCATTGATGATGATGATGATGATGATGATGATGATGACTATTTTTGTAATGATTGCTTTGAGGATTACCATGAGCATGACAATTAAAATGTTGATGAGGATATACTAGATGTATCTTATTCTCTTTCCTCTCCCTCTTCTCCTACACCTTAAAATCAAACTGACAATATAATTCCAAAAGAACCTCTTATTTATAATTACTTTTTCCAATGTGATCCTATATTTTGAACTACTTTAGATACCTCCTTATTCAAATTAACTCAATATAAGTGCAATACATGAAGTCCCCTTTTACATGATTCAAGTAATGTAGATAGAGCAATGGATCTTCTTTACCCTTATTAGTTAAATTTGAAAAGCATGTACTAATCATATTACACCTTTAACCAATGGACAAACTAAAGTAGATGAATTTATTTAATCGCCTTCTTTTACATTCCAAGCTCAATGCAATGATTATTTGCATAATAATGATAATGCAAATATCTCTAACTCTTATCCTACATGTCATAGTATGCCAAATGAAAACATGATTGATATTTATTTTACCTTTGACTCAAAGATTGAAAGTAATAATCATTCATGCACTCCACACATAGCTAGTGAATAAATGAATTGCATTGCACCCATTCATGATGATATATTACATGGTAGTAAAAAGTTAAAAGATTCTCTCTCTCTCTCTCTCTCTCTCTCTCTCTCTCTCTCTCTCTCTCTCTCTCTCTCTCTCTCTCTCTCTCTCTCTCTCTCTCTCTCTCTCTCTCTCTCTCTCTCTCTCTCTCTCTCTCTCTCTCTCTCTCTCTCTCTCTCTCTCTCTCTCAGTAAGCATGTGAATGATACTTCTACTCTTATACAAGTGGATTAAACTCTGATTTTGATGAACCTTGTTCCCAAAATCTGTCACTTATTTTTGTGGACAACATGTCGACCATTTTGGTCCTACAAGCCAAAATACTCTCTTTCTTTCTCAAAAATGTTCTGAGCAGTCAAGTTTTTCAATTGCACAAGCCTTTTCAGATAAGAAAATCGTAGGTTCAAAAGGTGGACTTTTGCAAGGAAAAATTCCAAAACACTTAAGGCATTTCCTAAAAATTGTAAGTATGGTTCAATGCCAAGGTTCAATCATATGGAATGAACCATTGAAATCCAAAAGGTTTAATGAGTTCAACGAGTTCAAAGCTTTAAAAAGTTCAATGAGTTCAAAGTTCAAAGGGTTCAAAGTTCGAGCGGAAGGTTCAAGCGAATAGTTTAAGTGAAAGATTCCAGAAGAAGGTTCAACTAAAAGGTTCAAATAGTTAGATCAATGATATATCAAATTCCTAAAGAAGACTAAGTGAGCACAGCTCTTTGCAAAATATTGAACCGTTGAACCACCGAACCGTTGAACCATTGAACTGTTGAACCATTGAACTGGTGACCTCCAAAAGGTTCAAGGTTCAAAATGGTTCAAGCGACCAATGACATCCCCGTAGATGTCAAATTTAGGGTAATAAAATGACTATTGATTTTCAAAAATGTAGACCTAAGAATAAACTCAGTGACCAACCGAGAAAGGAGCTAAAAGAGCCAACAAAAAATGAGAAGATAGCCCTAAGAGCTCAGATCACCAAAAAGAGACAAAATATAGCAAGGAAAGAGGGAATGATATAGAGAATCTAGAAATATCTACAGAAGAGTTAATCCAATAGGTGGAGTAGTCCACCAGGTGGATATCAGAGAGCATAAGCATTCAATGGCATGGCCTATTTTTTTCATTGAGTAAAGGCGAGTGGAGAGTCATGTAAGTATCTTAAAGAGGATCAGGCGGCCCATGCTTTGGAAGAGACATTTGAGATGATTTAAAATTCCAAAGTCAAGGCTAGTAACCTGATCCAGCATGGCTCTTGCATAGAACTTCCTCTGTCTAATGCATTGAATATAGCATGGGCCATTTCATGAAAAGGAGTGCCAAAGTCTTTCTTTGGAGGCTATATATTGTAATCTCTCAGTTTATAGAAATGAGATCTCTCAGTTATCAGAAGCAAAACTCTGCCCAAATTAAAAGGCATTCCTGAGACTTTGAGCTTAGATTGTTAATCATATTTTAGCAAGTGAACGAGAAAGCAAGTGACCTTTCAAATTTTATGTTGAAATAGCTTGTGTTATCTAGAAAATTGTTATTATGTCTTTTTCCTAAATGCAGTCTTGTCCATTTAATCAAATAAGTAGAACAAGTGGAAATAATCTGAAAGATGTCCTGAAGTTGATTGTGGAAGACTTTATGCTGCCATAATTGTCTTTAGTCTATGTGTTTTGTGTTTTAGTGTAAATGATATTAGAGAGACTTTGAGTTCCTCTTACCCTTTGTAATCTTTTACTCTGTTGTAGTTTTAGGTGGAGACTATGGGTTGCACTTAATTCTACTATACTTTTAGTCCTAAATCAGTAGGGGAAACAATGAAAGACTTTGTGCTTTCATGAGTTTCTTGTGGTTACAGTTACTACCTGAGAAGTCTTCCTGCTATTTTTTGAACATCATATCTAAAAAAATAGGAATGTCTTCAGTTATTACATAGAAATTTTCCTTTACTTTGTGAACAACATATCTGAAGAAAGAGAGATGGATGGTATGATCTCACCCTTGAGTGTATTTTCAGTTTATATTAGTATATTATAGTTTATAGAGAGCCTCCCCTTGCTGAGAGGAGAGATTTATCTCATTATGTTGTGGTTGATATACCCATTTTGCTATCAGTTAGTTGATGACAAAATATTCACCCAATAATTTTTTAGTGACTTCGCTGGAGAAGAACATCCAATTTAAAGCCTGAAGCTTCAAATGGAAGTAGTTGTAGTTCTTTTCTATTTCCATTTTCTACTCTAGTAGATCCATCATACACGTGAAGCCAAAGAGCTCAAGGTATTATTGACTCTGTATTTGAGTTGGTGCAGCAAAGTAGTTTTGATCTGTTTCCTCCACCATCTTACCTTCAACAAACTAGGATCTTTCCTCTACTAGTAGAGCTTTATCTATATATATCTCACAAAGATTTGTTATCCCTTCTTTCAACTATCATATCATGACAGCCTAAGGCCCTTGGGGTAACACTTTTCACCCTCTGAATCTAACCCCACCTTTACATGAACTACCTCGTAGTTCAAAAAAGAATTTTCCCAAGTTTTATGGTGATGGGAGAGTTCATCATGATGATTATATTGCAGCCTTCTGCATAGCCTGTGGTGTGATAGGCATTAAATATGAAGACATAGCAGTCAGACTATTTATATAAATATTGCAAGGTGATACAACAAATTAGTTTTATCATCTGTAAGCTCAGACTGTAATTGATTGAAACACTCTCAAGGCCAAATTCAAAGTTAGATTCAAACTCACAAAAGATGCACATGCCTTGTTAGCTCAGCTTATGCAAATGAAGAAGGAGCCTCGTGAACCTATGCAAGACTTCATAGCTAAATTTGACAAGCTGAGGAATAAGATTCTTGCAATTGCTCAGCTAACACCTAAAAATCTTAAATACTTCATAAATTCTCAGCTTCTTAAAGTGAGTTTTCTATTGAGGTAGGCTGGCCATATAGATCTTACTATAGCTCAAATTTTGGCCACTGAGGTTGAAGATGATCTTATCTTGACAAGAAAGACAAGAAGAGATCCTAATCCTAACAGAAATAAATCTTCTTCATCTTCTAAAAAATTTTATACATGCACCACTGATCCTATGGTGCAAAAGCTAGCAAATAAATTGCTAGCTCTAAAAAAGCAAATGGCACAAGGGATGTATGCTCCTCCTTCTTATTGGGATATACCAAGAAGGACATTTTACAACCAGTCATATCAAGGCAATGCTACCATAAATCAAGGGCAACTAAATTGTCTTCCTCTCCCACAGGGGAAACTTACCATTGAATCAGCACCATCTAACTCAATAGTTGGTTATCTTGAAGCTGAATATGATTCCTCTTTCCAACTTGAGTTTGATCAAGAAGATGACACTAATCTCTTTGCAGAAGGGGAAGAAAAATTAGCTGGCGACTCTAACATTAGTTTCTGGAATTACTAGGATGAAGCTAGAAGTAAGGGAAAAGTGTTTGATGGATCATACACTGTATTCACCAAGTCTCAGAACCAATCAACTCAACAAGATGATAAGAAAAAAATAGGGAAAGAATCTCAACCAAAAATTTCAATTGCTAAATGGGGGACTTCTCTACCCTTCCAATCAAAGGATCCAGTGATCAATAAAAAAGTAAGTACCTCAAGCAATCATGTACATTCTAATTCTATTTCTCAGACTAGTACCACACACAATAAAAACTAGAATGATGGACTTTCTTCCTCTATTCCTAGTTCTTTTCAGTCATTTGACATAATTGACCATACTAGGAAGACCAAGATCTAAATGACTGAGTTTGAATAACTACAAGTCAATCCAGAGCAATTGAATATGTTGGCTAAATGCATAAAGAACCAAATCATCTCTACAGGACCAGAGGTTCCCAAGGTAACTCATGATCCCCCAAAGAACACATCCACCTAAAATAATCTTGTCATTACTCCTATTTCCCCTGAGAAAATAGAACCTTTATATATTTCCCTTCTGATAAATAGTCATAAGCTGAGCAATTGCATAATAGACTCTAGTGCCTATGACAATGTTATGCCCGCCAAGGTAGCAGACTCTCTCGATCTCACTCTGACTAAAACTTTTGAGAGATGTTTCTCTATAGAAAACAAACAAGTGCCACTACTGGGTCAAATCAAGGATGCCTAATTTGTATTTGTGGCCTTCCTAGAAAAAAGAATTAAAATGATAGTCTTGGTGGTTGACGTTTCAGCTTCCTATGGCATTCTACTTGGACAAAAAATTTGTAAGGATGTTGGTGGTGAATTGAGCATGGACCTATTTGAGGTGAGGATACCTGTCAAGGGCATGATGCAAAAGTTGCTTTCTGAGAAGGAGTTGAGATACACTGTTACTCAAACATCAGACTCTGAGGCTCAAATTCTATTTGAATCCTCAAAAATAGGTAACTACTTTTTGTCTACAGAAGAGATCTTTATTTCATTAGATGAAAGTTCTAAAGGTGATGATCTAAAAAATTTAGATAGAACATCAAAAGAACTGGAAAAACATAGTTCAAGCAAAAAATAATCTTCCCTTCCAAACGAAGAAAAATCTGAAAGAAGATCAGATTCTAATGATGTCTAGATTCTGAAATTTGATGGTAGCTACTCATCTACCAGTTCTGGAGCTGAGATTGTTTTGATATCTCCTCAGAGAGATATTTTTCCCTATTCGTACAAGTTATAGTTCAGCAATACCAACAACACTGCCGAGTATGAATCCTTGTTACTCAGATTGAAAGCTACTCAAGTTAAAGGTATCATGCTTCTTCATGCTCAAGGAGATGTTGAACTAGTGGTTTGTCAGGTAAAGAACCTATATCAAACCAAGAATAAGAGATTGTGACATTATCACAATCTTGTATGGGACTACCTTGAAAATTTTAATACTTTCAGGATTTTTGTGGTGCCTAGAGAGTTCAATGATCAAGCAAATTCCTTGGCCATCTCTACAACCCTCTTAGTTATTCACCAAGATTTCAAAGGGAATAAGTACACTATTGAGCTGGTCTTTTGACCAAGTATACCTGATAATGCCAATCATTGGCAAGTTTTTAATGGTGACAACTAAATCATTGCTTTTATGGAATAATGGATGGCTTTGAGGAGCTTTATTTTGAAGGCAGTGAATCTCTATCACGGAAATCAATCCCTGAAATAAATTCAAAAACTAGTGAAGAGTTCCTTCAGCTCAAAGGGAATAAAATTCCAAAAAGATTGGTTTTCCTTGAGAAACTGTTTGATAAGCATGACAAGTTTGTCAAGTAGCAGCAAATAGATTCAAGTTCCTCCTAGGAATTTGATCAAATAAATTTGAGTACAGAAGAAAATCTCAAAATGGTCAACATTAGAAATTGTTGCACTCCTGATGAAAATCTCAAATTCATTACTTTGCTTCGCCATTACATTGATGTTTTGGCATACTCTTATGATGATCTGAAATCTCTTAGTCATAAAGAAATTTGGCATAAAATTTCTCTCAAAGTTGAGTTATTGCCTCACAAGCAAAAATATAGGCAATACAACCCTCCAATATCAGGTACTATTCTGTTTGAGATCTAGAAAATGTTGAATGCAAGGATAATCTTTCCAATCCATCATTCTACCTAGATTGTGAACATAGTCCCTATGAGAAAAAAGAATAAAAAAATTCACCTCTGTGTTGATTTCAAAAATCTAAATCAATCCTCTCTTAAAGATAACTATCCTCTGCCCATCATGGATCAAGTGCTACAGACAGTGACTGACTCAGAGATGTTATTAATATTAGATAGTTTTTTAAGGTACAATCAAGTGGAAGTCAGTAAAGCAGACCAACATAAAACCACTTTCACTACACCTTGGGGCACCTTTACATATCGTAGAATGCCTTTCGGTCTGATCAATGCTGGTGCCACCTTCCAAAGAGCAATAGATCTTACTTTCAGAGGTGAAATGGGAAAGTTCATTGTGGTATATCTTGATGACTTGATTGTCATTTCTAAACATCATCCTAATCATGTGCATCATTTACAACAAGTGTTCAAATGATGTCGACAGAATGGCATTTCCCTTAATCTTAAGAAATCAATTTTTGGAGTTACAGAGGGGAAACTTCTCAGTCACACTGTATCCCAAGAAGGCATAAAAATTGACTCAAAAAGAGTCAAATCCATCTAAAAGCTTACTCTTCTTACTAGTAAGACTACAGTTCATTCTTTCTTTGGAAAGGTGAATTTTCTATGAAGATTCATTTCTAAATTTGCAGAGAAGACTTGCCACATTATCAACATGATGAAGGGAAAAACTACTTTTCACTAGACTGAAGAAGGCAAGTCAACATTTGAGGATATCAAGAAAAATATCGCCCATGCCCCAATCCTAGTTTGTCCTGATTATACCAAAGACTTCATAATATATAGTTATGCTTCTGAACACACACTTTCAGCCATTTTGGTTTAGCAAAACAAAGAAGGTGTGGAATATCCTATATCATTCATGAGTTGTCCTCTCAAAGCTCATGAATTGAAATATTCAAACATGGAGAAGCATTCTTATGTTGTGGTCAAGGCGGTGAAACACTTCCGATTCTACATCTTGAACTCACATACTGTTACTTTGGTGCTTGATACAATAGTAAAGTCCATTTTGACTCAACAAGAGTTTGGTACCGAAAGGGGCAATTAGATTGCCAAGATTTAGGAGTTTGATCTTGTTATCAAACCTATGAAACTTGTGTAAGGAAGAGGTCTCTGCCAATTAATTATTGATAATATACCAAAGAAAATAGGACATGAAGAAATAGAGGATGAAGACGTGCCTACAGTTCTCTTTGTCACTACTACTGATAAGTGGTATTCTAATATCGCTCATTTTCTTACCTATGGTGAGTGTCCTACCCACTTGTATCGTAAAGAAAAGAGAACTGTCAAATTGAAAGCTACTAACTATGTGTTGTGGGACAACAGTATGTACAAGAGGAGCCTTGATGGGATATTTCTCTGTTGCGTGGATAAAGCGCAATAGAGTAAACTTTTAGAATCTTTCTACAATTTGGCTTGTGGAGGATATTTTTCTGCACCTGTGACTGCTCATAATATTCTACGAGTTAGGTACTATTGGCCTACTCTATTTCAAGATGCATATACTTGGGTACGTAGGTGTGAGCTATGTCAACAGTTTGTTGGAAAGCCCAAATTGACTGTATTACCTCTTAAGCCGGTGGTGATTGAAGAGCCTTTCCAACAATGAGGTATTGATTTCATTAGCACTGTACACCCATCCTCAAGTGTTGGACATAACTATGTTCTCACAACCACAGACTATTTTACCAAAAAAGTGGAAGCCATTCTAGTCAAGCATGTTACTTTAGAAGTGGTATGTGATTTCCTCAAGGAAAATATTATTTCTCAGTTTGGAGTCACAACCAAGATTGTAACAGGCAATGCTACTTGTTTCTCTTCTCATGAGGTTATCCAATTTTGCTACTTTTATGAGATTATTCTCTCCCATTTCTCTGACTATTATCCGTAAGGAAATGGTCAAGCAGAATCAAGCAACAAGAACTTGGTGACCATTATCAGGAAGTTGGTAGATGAAAATCATAGAAACTGGCACAAAACATTGTTTGATGCTTTATGAGTAGACATGATTACACCTAAGAGGGCAATAGGTATGCCACTATTTCAACTTCTGTATGGTTTGAATGCAGAGATACCAATCACCTTAGAACTGCCAACACTGAAGTTGGCGAAGGATGTCGAGGATCAAATATATAAAGATTCCATTGACAAGAGGGTCATGTGATTAACTGAACTAGAAGAGCGGCAAACTATGGTGGTGGACCGTATTACTGCACATCAAAGTCTGGTAAATAAGCTCTTCGACCAGAAAGCAAAGATTCATGATTTACAGATTGGAGATCAAGTCTTGTTGTGGGACAAGAGGAGAGAACCAAAAGGAATGCATGGAAAATTTAATTCCTTGTGTAGAGGACCATTTGCCATTCATCGATTCAATGGTGAAAATAGTTTCTTACTGAAATATCAAGATGGAACGTCATTTTCACTGCCTCACAGTGGGCAACATCTGAAGCACTTCAATCCTTGAAGTAGCAGATAAGCCCAGTTGTACATTTGTATAGTCTTTGTTTTGTTTTGTGTTGTTCATTTCACTTTTTGGCATCTTTCTCTTTTTGGATGGCATGACTCCATAGCCCAATGGCATAGATGAAGGCACTTAGAGTCTGGATTCTACTCCCTTCAATCATTTTTACAATCGATGGAAGTTCTCCAACTGGAGCCAGTTGTTCCCAAAATCCGTCACTTGTTTTTGTGGACAACATGTCGACCATTTTGGTCCTACAGGCCAAAATGCTCTATTTCTTTCTCAAAAATGATCTGAGCAGTCAAGTTTTTCAATTACACAAGCCTTTTCAGCTAAAGAAATCGCAGGTTCAAAAGGCGGGCTTTCGCAAGGAAAAATTCCAAAACACTTAAGGCATTTCTTAAAAATTGTAAGTATGGTTCAACGCCGAGGTTCAATCATATGGAATGAACCATTGAACCGTTGAACCATTGAACTCTGAAAGGTTCAACGAGTTCAAAGTTCAAAGGGTTCAAAGTTTGAGCGGAAGGTTCGAGCGAATGGTTCAAGTGGAAGATTCCAGAAGAAAGTTCAACCCAAAGGTTCAAACAGTTGGATCAACGATACATCAAATTCCTAATGAATACTAAGTGAATGTGGCTCTTTGCAAAACATTGAACTGTCAAACTGCTAAACCCCGAACCATTGAATCGTTGAACCGTTGAACCATTGAACTAGTGAACTCCGAAAGGTTCAAAGGTTCAAGGTTCAAAATGGTTCAAGCGACCGATGACGTCTCCACAGACGTAAAATTCAGGGTAATGAAATGACCATTGATTTTCAAAAATACAAACCCGAAAACAAACTTCGCTACCAACCAAGAAAAATTGGCTTATATCTTGAACTAATTTTATTGACCCTTGATATGCAGGGATTAATCTTAAACCGTTTGACAAAGCCCTAATTTTGAAACCCTTGAATTTAAATTCAAATGTTAGAAGGAATAATTTGACGAAGAAATTTAATTCCCATTCTTTAGACTTAGGTTTATTTTCATATTAAGGCTTAGTCACGTTCATTAACGTAACCAAACCTTAATATTAAAATGAACCTAAGTCCTCGTAAGTCGTTTTTACTTCCCCGCACTTTTCCTAATGTTATTTGACATGATCCACGAGTTCCCCTTTTTGACATTGCCTGATATTAGCTTAAGCTTTTAATGCTAAGGCCCCGTCATTTATCACGACCTTAGTGTTAGAACCTTATGTTAAAAGGATTTTATTTATTTCCGTAGTTCTAAGGATTATCTTCCTTGCTCTTTATAAGATCCTATGGCAATCGTTCGCTTGCAGGGCTTGATCCGATGGCATGAGGCGTAAAGAGGAAAAGTCAAAGGAATGAGAGACAGACACGCGACACCTTAACAGTTGAGCAGAAGGAATAAAAAGGGGCCCACCTAATTAACGATTGGGCTCTTTGCAAGATCCAACGGCTGTAGCTCTTTCAATTTGATGAAGCGCATTAAGTCCATAACCCTGGGAGGCCTTAAAGAATGCCAAGTGGCATTCTTGCAGTCGACCGTAGGAACTTGGCAGACTTAAATTTGACATTTTCACTCATGTCATTTGATGTTTTCGAGAACGTCTTTGATGCTAACGAGACAGTCAAATTTAATTCCATCTAAATTTCTTGCCTAAGCAAAAGGGGCCATGTTTCATAATTTTTAAAGGGCCTTGCATCTATTTTTTGAGTAAACTTAGGATAATTTGTTTAATCTAAGTCTTTAATCTGACCCTTGGGCTAACTTAAACTTTTTGTATCTTTCAGAAATCGATAGCCCTCGCTTAATCATACTAGTTTGATCCAATGGTGCAAATTTGTGATCAAAACTTAGGAGGCCTGAAAGCTCGACGCATGGAGAAATCTTAGGGATTGGAAGATCAATGGTGTGACGGCATACCAAGTGGTGTAATTATAATACTTAAGACTTGTAGTGGGCAAAGAGATTAAAATACCAAGATTAAAATCAATGGTTCGTGCTGAAGCCAAGATCTTGATCCAACGGTGTGAAACAAAAGAAGAATTCAAAGGATAACGGTTCGTTGACCCTATGAGAAGATTGTCAAATGAAGGTCACATAGGATCCACGTGGGAAAAAGATGGTAGAACTTAGAAATACAAAGGTATAAAGGCGAGTCTCAATCAGATTTTGAGGCATGAGTGATCTAAAATCCCAGTGACCTTCACCATTAAAGCCCCTAGAGACCTAAAACTTGCATAAAAAGGGAAAATGTAAGTGATTGAATTACAATTAAAATTCGCTAGTGTATTCCAAGCACAAGGAAGAGAAATTCAGAGATTTTTATCAAGGCGGTGCTAAGCATTTTCGAAGGTTTAAGAAATAATGGTGGCAGGAAGACAACAATGGTAGGTCAAGGTCGAGCAATACCTATCTATATACCATCTAGGCAAAGTTTTCAAAGACACATAGTTGGATACCATAGCATTGAACAATGGGTGCAAGAACTGGTCAGAGCTTTTCTTCACCATAGATGAGATGCATCCCCTTACTCAGAATGAGAAAAGAATCGAAGTAATCAATATCAAATACAAGGACCTAGTAGCTGTACAATTGGTTGGTCTCCACCATGTGGCTTCCAAACCAGAGGTACTTCATTGCATTGATGTGTTTGCTCTTCTTTTTGCAGATTGTAGTATAGATGAAGATTAGATTATTAGGGATGGCACATCCAAGAGAGTTGCCTACATCACCCCAGTAGCCTTTGAGGGTTACTATAAACTCCCTCAATCCCATGTGGATTTGCCCATAATGAAGGATTGGACCTCCAAAAACAACCTAGATGCTATCCTTAGACCTTGGCTTAATTAGGGAAACCATGTTTTCAAAGATTTCCAAGGTAGAATTCCAATTGCCCAATTCAAGGAAGGGATTACAATTGTTATGACCTTGATAAATAGAATCTTTGGGGGTGCCACAACTACTTATGTTGACCCCACTTGGGTTTCATATGTACATTTTATGGTGGAACAACAACTCATCCCTCCCATTGGGGAAATGATAAGCATCCACCAAGCTAGGCAATTTACAGCCATCAAGAGAAAAACCATCAAATAATTCTTCATGATGTCTTACCTACTTGATGCCTTGATGGCCTCCACCAAGTTTCCCCATTTCAAAAATTGGTCTTCCAACATCTGAATCTCAATTTCCCATCACTACTCCAAGATCCACATCTTCAATTATATAAACCACATGCAATTCATTTGTGATGGCATCTATCCTTCCTTAGTTGAGGCTATCACTGATTGTTCCATGCCTAGGATACACCCCCTGATCAATAAGTATGTGGACATGATGGGGGATGTATGGTACTATCCAGACTACACAATAATAAGGATTGAGGGAACCATGTCCTCACCCTTCAGATTACATGTTTATGTACCACCCAAGCTTGTCGAGCAAGAAATTACCTTCCAACTCCTCAATGGAATTGATGGAATATGCAAGGAAAAGAAGAAGGGCTTGCTCCATCCCTTCCCTCTTATAATTAGGAGAATCACACTATAGGATTGGAAGCAAGTAGACATTTTGTCTAGGCAAAGAAGAGACTTTATCTTCCAAATGGATGAACTCAAAATGTGGGATCCTCGAGGAGTGGTAAGGAATCATTTACTAAGCAAGAAGATGTTCAAACAGGTATATGAACATCATTCTGGAATTTTTTTATCACATTTACACTAAAGCAGGTAGGGTTGAGGAGGTGTTAGCGAGATTGAGAGAATGCAATGCCAAACTAGAACATAAGTTGATGCATGAGCAGAAACTAATGGAGGATGTCTGGAAAATGCACCCTCTTCAATATCATTTACCACCTTCTACCTCAAAACCACCTCAATGACCTTCCTAAGCATAGGTATCACCATCACAAGCATTCCCTTAGAGACAACTGGAAGAGAGACCAAGTGAGGCAGCATCATCTTCAAGCCTTCCTCAACAACCACCATCTCCGATGGAACATGTAGACATGGTGTCTGTTGATCCATATGAAATAGTAGAGGAGGTTTTCAAGGCTTTTGAAGACATTTATGGTTCAGACAAGGAGGAATTAGATGAAGATCCTGGTGCCCAAGCAGGACAACTTCTAGAGACTCCTAGACAATCGGAGGGGAGTGAGAAGGATAAAGGGAAAGAACATGAATTAGTCTTAACTACAACCATCGACCAAAGGAAACAGAAGGCTAAGTTGGCCCTTGTCCCTACCAATTCTAAAAGGCCAAAACTCCCATTTGTGCATCCAACCTAAGAGATAAACTTATTTAGTGATGATTTCCCCATCTATGGACTAGTCATCCCTGATTGGTTCATTTATGGGAATTTATAGAAGATCCCAGCCATGGCCCATTCATGGGCATTGACTCAAAGTATCAACATTGATGAAGACCTCCAACCCTAGATAGTGGAAATGATGAAATATCAAGAGGAAAAGAGAGTAGTGGAGGCAAAGGCAATTGATGGAAAAGGAATGGATTACTTGGGAGGATCTAGTAGCACCAAAGTTGAAATCCTAGAAGCCACCCAGTTAACTAAGCCCACCACTACAATTCACTTCAATCTAGATACCACAAGATTAGAGATCACCACAAGGAAAGTTGTGGTTGGCATAGAAGAGTTCACATTTCAAATTGTAGAACCTTTCATAGGCTTAACTCTAGTAGAAGGACAAGCGTTGGGAGAACAACCCATCCATCAGGACAATGTGGAGAGCTTGGTTGGAGCATAGTTAGTTCAAGCAATGTGTTGGGGATCAACCAACAATGATTACACACTTATGAAAGCAATAAACGCGGAAATAAATCAGATAGACAAGTAACTAGAATCAAATAACAGCATGAACAAGATATACAAGAAACCACCCTGAAAACTTGTATTAAACTCTTTACATAAGGAATACAATGAAGAAACACCTTTCTTCCACACCTCTCTCAGATACACAAGATCTAACACTAGATCTCTATCCCTCAAGAGCTATCTCTCTCAAGCACAATCAAATCCAACAAGTCTGGATTGATTCAACACTCTGTACTGTTCTTCAAACTTACAAATAGTCTCATAGACTTGCTTGCAAAAACTTAATACACTAAGCTAAGAAGATCTAATCCTACATATAGAATTAGCAAGCGTATGCATGCTCTTACAACAATCAGTTATGCCTCTTGAACAAAGGCTTCTAATTTCAGTCTTGCTAATATTGGAAACGCGGATCGAGACTCAGACTCAAACTCGCCATGCAAACTAACACTGCTGTCCACGGAAATAGATTCTGGACGCACAGGCAACCGACGGCGGTTCCTGCCTGCTTGACATGACCGACGTCGGCCGACTACCTGCCGACGTCGGCATTCCCTTCACTGCTGCTGACCGACGTCGGTCGCTCCTGACCGACGCCGGTGACTGTGTAGACCTGAATTGCTGAAGTATGCACAAGTGAAGCTTTTAGGCTCCACATCCTAACACAATGGCAGGAATCAAGGGACTGAAACAACAAATTGCCAACTTGAAGAAAGAAAAATAGGACTTAGAAGTCTAGGCCATCCTCTCTATACTTGATGGAATGGTCAAGATGCTAAATGAATCATTCTTTGATTTGTTTGAGGCCTTGAAGACCATGAATCTTAGGGATGATGCCTTGCTATAGCAATCTATAGTAGCCAAAGCCTTGGTTACCCAATGGCAAAATTTAGAGAGTTAGATTGCTAAACTCATGAACATACAAATAAAAAGACAAGTCCCAGGCTTAGGGCTTATTATCTTAGGACATTTAAGTGCAGTCCTTGGCATTATGGTAGACAAAGTTTAGAGTCTAATCACATGGCATAATTATGCTAATAAGCTTGTGAAGGATGATGAAAACTTTGTGAGAAGAATTGAAGTGCTCTTGGGAACTATACTGGCATAACCTTCATGGCCTATGGCTATTGGATTGGTGGATGACAAATATTTCAAATGAAGAGAAGCTATAACCATCCAAGAAATTAAAGAAAAGGGACAATACCAAAATAGTAGTCAAAATCCAAGGGTCTTGGAAGCTATCATTAATTCAAGAGAACGAATTGCTGAGGCTAGGAGCATTAAAGAGGCTATGGCTAGAAATGATAAAGCATTTGGTGAGATAGAAGACATGAAGAGGGGATGTTTCATGAAGCCTGTAGTAGATTTAGAGCTAATCAATGAACAATATACTAAGGCTAAATAAATTCTACAACAAAGTTAGCCTCAGGGACCACCACCTGTTTGAGGAAATATTCTATTTGGTTATAATTTTATATAAATTTGTAAAATGGAATATCCTATTGTATAAATATATGCTAGTTTGTTAGCATATACATTTCAGGTTAGTTTAGCATAGAACATCATATGTGTTCTATAACTACCATTCAAGGATAGTTGTCCTTATTGTATGCATATGTAGTCTAACAAATTGACTAGTATACTACCGAATCTTCCTATAAATAGGCAATATTACCTCATTGTAAAGGATATATTTTTGAGCAACAATTGTATACTTAGAACAAATAATATAGCTAAAGGAATTCTGCAAAGATTGTACAACTTGTTGTATTGATAGTTATTTACTTTTCTCTCAATCGCAGGTCTAGATCTCAAGTTTGAATAGTTTCTTTGATCTTTGAATTGCATTCTTATTTACAAGGTTGATAATTTGTGACATGCTAAATTAGTTGAAAGAATGTAGGTTACTTCATTTTAATTTGTTCTGCATCAAAGATGTGCATTAGCTATCTAAATGTAGTAACAAAATACTAAAGCATACTTAGCTCTTACTTGTAAACTTTTAGTTTATCCTTAGAAGTTTCCCTAGTTAGTAATTGAAAGTGAGCATTAGCTATTTTACATTACTTACTAGTTTAAATGCATGTTCAAAATAATTGAAGCTTTGTCATAGGACTTGAGATAAAGACTGGCAATCATGTTTATTTATTTCTACCTTACCCTTCATTTTACTACATTTTTTTAATGATTCACCATAATATTAAATCTCATTGTCATTTATTCACTTAGATTAGAATAACGTGCAATTATAAGTAAAGATTCATCAAATAAAGGTCTGAACTAAGGTGGCTTCCAACCACCAACTATAAATATTGTGGAACAACTTACTTTGCTCTGTTGTTATTTCACCACAGGCATCCCAAATCGCCAAAACCCGCAACTCATGCTCTGAATTCTTATAATTCTAAAATGAGAAGTGTTCTTTAAACACTAAGAGCACCTGTGGTACATTTAGAATCATCAATAGAACCTTAGAATAATGATGATTACTATGATTATGGTGAAAAATACATGTCTACACCTTCTAGTTCTCTCCCTAATTCACCTATTTCTCATGTTCAAACTAATGCTAAGTCAAATTATAAAAAGACACATGCACTAATTATTATGTTAATAGTTTACATAATTTACATTCACATGATAATAAAGTACTTTCTAGTCCATTAGCATGTGATATTTCTTTGCAACATAATAAAATAAGAGATACCAATGAATCTCCCTCAACCCCACTTATTACATTAGAATATGTTTCTCAACCTAACCTACATGATGGTGATAGCTTATTTCCCTCTAACTAGGTTTAAGATATCACCCCTCCAAAGGTTACATAGAGCAATCCAAGCATCTCTAAAAAATATCCCTGATGCAATATACCAATGGTTAAGATAAATAAAAAAATCAAGAATTAAATGAACTCATTGATAATGATACTATACCTTCACAAGAGGTAATATCATTGATGCATGCCATGGGTGATTTGCAATAATAATTACACCATCTCACATTAGAGAGTAAAGCATACCACTCTTGGGCCGATTTCAATGACATCCATGGTAATCCTATTCCACATAGAATCTTCACTACAAACTTGCCATCCAAAATTCAAACACTAATTTTACCTAAATTTTATGGGCATGGAGACCTATACCTACACATTCAGGGTTATGGGAAAGACATGGCACATGTCACCAATAAGTTGACTCTACTATAGTTATTTCCAAAGTACCTGGAAGGGGAGGTACTAAATTGGTTTCACCATGCACTCCCTAGTGGGTCACTACATACATATGATGAGTTACAATCAGTCTTTCTCAATCACCATTTATATAATAAAGGACCTCAAGTCACATATGATAGGTTACCTTCATTATACCAAGGTGAGATTGAACCAATAACTACGTACATTTTAAGATTCAAGTCATGTATGCATAAATTGATTTACCAACTGACAAATATAGAGGTACAATATAATTTTGCTAGAGGCCTCATTTTTTCTCTCAAGGATAAATTATTATATTAGACATCCAAATCATTCTAGCATCTATGTAACACAACTATAGCATTAGAGACATACTTGGGACTAGTTGTTACACATTTAGAGGTAGATTGGTATATAGGTTTCCTAGAGCCATAGTCATCTAACATGGTACAAGAACCTACTCCATTTTTTATTAAGAAACAAGTGGAATAGAAAAAACCAATAAGGATACTCGGCAAGGGCAAAGAGCCACTTCACGGAGCACCTCCTATAGTGAGTAGAGCATAGGACACACACAAAGGGGTTATACAATTTTTAGATAGATATAGGCCTCATGATATCTTGCTTACATTACTAGATAAGGAGATGATCACACTTCCTCCTACTCATTGCCATATAACACACCATCTTCATAGGATTAAAAATAAGCCATGTTGCAATTTTGATAAGATAAATGGACATTTAAACAACAATTATACATTTTGAGATTGTATTAACCAGTATGTCAATAGAGGCATTAAAACATTCAAATAAGGGGAACCGAGATCCCAGTCTCCACAGTATCCTAGATCACACTCATCTACAATTGAGTTATCATAGGACATTCCATTTAAGGATTCATTAGTTACTCATCGTATGATCCATGTCGTTTATAGGACATCTATTTATAAGAGATATCAAGCACTATAGGTTCAATAGAGATGGAAACTAGTTCACAGAGATCAAAGCACAGTCTCTATTCATACATTAATTAATATATTTAGAAATAATCGTAGAGATTAGAGCATAATATCAGTTTACACACCAATTAATATATCTATAAAAAATCTTAGAGATTAGTTCACAATCTTAGTTTGACCATTGATCAAGGTATTTTCAAGAGATCACAAAAATGAGAACATAGTCTAGAAGCCAATTAAGATATTTGGTAGCAATCACAAAGATCAGAGAACAGTCTCGGTTCAACCACTGATCAAGATATTTTCAAGAGTTAAAAAAAATTAGAACATAGTCCAGTATCAAATCAAGATATTTTCTAGAAATCACAGAGCTCATAACATAGTTTCAATATGAAATTCAATCAAGATCTTTTCTATAGAGTCTACACACCTAGCTACTAACAGTTTATCACACATAATATGAATTCTAGAATCTAATTTTACATGGACACAACATGAACAATATGGTCATTTTTTCACCATGCCATCTATGTTTATATATATCATATCGTAGTTACATGATCCACATGTAGATATCTTATAAGACTCTTATAACACCTATACTAATAGATAACATTCCTAGTCCACTATACATGCCTATAATTTTTTTTATAAATAGATAAACAATTCATTACCATTACTTAGATACATACTATATTCTAGTATCACCACTTAACATAATGAAAAAAATCAAACACATGTAAACATGCATATGTATCCATATCAATATACCAATATACATAGTGCCCATATAACAACAAACATTCATATATATATATATATATATATATATATTAGAGAGTGAGAGTGAGGGGGTTCATCCTAGTGTCCATGTCTAAATTATTGAGTGATTTACAACATTTATATATAGATCATATCGTAGTTACATGATCCACATGTAGATATCCTATAAGACTCTTATAACACCTAGACTAATAGATAACATTCCTAGTCCACTATACATGCCTATAAATTTTTTTATAAATAGATAAACAATTCATTACCATTACTTAGATACATACTATATTCTAGTATCACTACTTAACATAATGAAAAAAATCAAACACATGTAAACATGCATCATGTATCCATATCAATATACCAATATACATAGTGCCCATATAACAACAAACATTCATATATATATATATATATATATATATATATATATATATATATATATATATATATATATTAGAGAGTGAGAGTGAGGGGGTTCATCCTAGTGTCCATGTCTAAATTATTGAGCGATTTAAAACATTTATATTTAAACTATGTTCTGAGTAATATATATATATATATATATATATATATATATATATATATATATATATATATATATATATATATATATTACTCAGAACATAGTTTAAATATAAATGTTTTAAATCGCTCAATAATTTAGACATGGACACTAGGATGAACCCCCTCACTCTCACTCTCTAACATATCCATAATAGAACTATAAGTCCTAGTATCCCTTTGTGACCTCCATCAAGTCATGTATCTAATATATCTCCCATAACACACCCAACTCAACCATACACTCTACATGTTATCATTATAAACATATGTAATCATCTACTATCAGACTACCTTCCCCACCCAAAGAATCAGGTGCAGACGTGGTCCATCTCAGTAACTCTTCAGAAGCCTCATCCCTGTCAGTAGTTGCTTACCTATATGTTTTAGTAGCTATCTCGAATTGATCAAACAAATGAGAATGAACACCAATAGAATTTGTGTCCCTCTCCATTAATCTATCATCTATGGCATCATCAAGGATATGACATGTCAATATTCTGATCATAGACTCAATAGTAGTCTCCCAATAATTATCATCACCTGAAACTACACATACCAACACAATGCATTATATATCTACCTAAGTAAATAAGTAACTAAGTAATTATAATATAAAAACATACAATAATAACTATCATCAACAGCCCTAAGGGGCTCCACATCTAGTACACCTTTTATGATGATCCCATCTCTCAGGAATAGAGGTGCCCATATATTCTCTCTCTACCAAGCTACATAGGTATCGGTAGCTCCTACATCCTCCACATCTAGTATATCAATCATTGGATCCTACTCTATCAATGAAATCATAGCTAACTTTGTAGATGATGGTATATTCCTACTACTTGACCTCACTAGAGCCCAAGAAATATTTAACCACACCACTCGTACTGGTAGAACATCTTAAGTAACACCAAATTGTCGTGTCACCCACTCATACTATAACCTCTCAAATACATTGACCCAATGATCATGTAGTTATCAGCTCACTCATATCCATCTTAACTAAACATCATCCTTAGGCCATCCCTCATAGCCCTTGTAGGGCCTCCTAATAATGCCCCCAACTATCAACCTATCAAGCACCTATTAACACTGCATTGTGCTCTTCCCCAATCAAATCATTAAGGTAACACTGGTGTACTCACTTCTATATGCTCATATGACCAAAAATGTAATAGTGTGGAAGATCCAATACTTCTTATTCACATATCCTAAGTAAAACAATATAAATCCTAATACAAGTGGGCTAGCATAGTGTGATCCCACGAGTACATGGTGTATTGATCCTGTATGTCATGTACTATCTCATGCATCCTATATGAGATCGATACCCTACTCCCATCCATGACCATAAATTAATCCAACTAAATTGCTAATAACTTCTAAAAATTTAGAACATTTTTTGTGTTAATCAATGATAATAATATATCAATGTGTCTCCCTACATGACGAGTTCCTAGAGACATCACAAAAAATACTTAGTGGGCCACTATATATCCTGGTCACTAGTATCCTCATGTAATACTACTCTCTACCAATAATCCACAACCTAAAAATCCTATACACATCCTCTAGGGTGACAGTCATCTCCCCAATAGGTAGCCAAAATGTGTAGGTATTTGTGTCCCACTTCTCACACAGTGCATTCATAATGTGTTTATCCCATGCCATCAAATCTAAGGATGCCACATGACTTAGAAAATCTCTCTCTACCATGTTCATCTATAAATCTATTAAGGGTAATCATCGTAATGTCTCCATTATTTGGACACTTTTTAACTCTCTCATGCACACATCTACTTGCAAAATACAACCAAAACCAGCATTAACATAATAGAATATTAGATAACTATAAAACAATCATCAAACATGAAAAATAATTAATAATCATCACAAATTAGGCCAACTAGATACTAGCACTGCATACGGTATAGTAGTGTTAGATATTAGTGCCATGCATAGGACACTATTACCATGTTTTGGACACTAGTGACATTATTAGGATAATAGCACCACATTTCTAAAAATGGCCATAAACTACCATATTTATAGTAAAAAATGTACTACTTGTGATAAAAATATGAAAAAGAATAAGATCCTTACTAGGGTAACCTACTCCCTTGCCTGGATAAGTGCCCCCACCTCCTCATACCAAGTCAAAGTTATTCTTCGTCTCTTCAACATACTCTCTAGCTCAGAGAAAACAATCACTATCAAGTCAAATTATTCAAGTGAATTGTCAAACTAATTAACTAACCTTTTTAAATCCCATTTTTCAAAATTACACCTTACTAAGGTTGACCTTGCATGCCAATTTCACCAACTAACACCAACATCTTTTAAATGTGATATCTGGAGAACCATAACTATGATTTATGATCCATTTCTTGCACATGGGACTTAACCTCAATGTACCTCACTTGATATTAGTTCCATATTATGTCCACAATTTAACTCTTCAAAATGATAAAAACCTACATTCCCTTAACAAAATCAATATTGAACAAAGGTCTATCCCATTACCAGTTTTAACAACCAACTCCATCACAATCAATAAAATGTTCAAACCTAAGACAACATCACCCTAGCTAACTATCACCATCATGTCAATCATTTCCATTTTTTGTTAGACACCCTTACCTCAGTTGCATCTATCCATAAAAATGGGGGAAATACACATAAATTGGTCTAGATATACATATTCAAACACACATATTTACTCAGATAAAGATATTCAGACACACAAGTTTACTTAGATATAGATATTTAGATATATAGGTTTACCCAGATATAAATATTCAAACACATAGGTCTACTCAAACATAGATATTTAGAGACATAACTCTACTCAAATATAGATATATAGTTTGACTTGGATATACATTTTAACTCAGACACATAGGTTTACTTAGATATATAGTTTAAATTATGTATATAGTTTGAATCAGATATATAATTCAATTTAGATATATAGTTTGACTTAGGTATAAAGTTTGACTCAGATATATAGTTTGATTCAGATATATAGATGTTCATATACATAGTTACATTACTTAGATATTAGGATTGGAGGCATGATGCGAATCACACATCCCTGATCTCCATTTTTAGATGGACAAGGTATACTCATATTATCACCATGATGACATCAATATTTCTCTAGTTTGGGTCACATGAAAATCTATAGAAGTTGATCCATATCATTTCACCAGACCCAAAGTATGTAGTTTGAGTGATAGTTTTGACCTCCGATTTTAGTTTACATACTCAGATTTAGTACGCATATCAAAGTGGAGGTAAGCATGCCTTATTTATACAAATATTTAGTTTATATACTTATATTTAATACATATATTAGAGTGTGGGAAAGTAGGCCTTGTTTTTCCACATATTCAATTTACATACTCATATTTAGTCTAGATATTAGGGTGGTGTAAAAATGGGTTTTTCATTCCTCATGATTTAATCTATTAATTAGGTTCAGTACAGAGGACACCTGCATTATGTATTTCCTCTTCACATACTTCACTCCATCTCCTATCCACTTCTCTTTCTTGGAAGTGGGCCAAGTCCATAAAATATTTTCATAGGTAAGCATAGGTACATGTTTTTTTAATTTACTCTAGTACTTTCATTTCATTTCACTACTAGAATAAAACAGGGGCAAATGTATACACCCTAATTTAGTCAAATAATTACAAGTATTATGACTTTTGTTTCTATTTCACATGAATTTCTTAGTGATGAATATATCCCTTATTCATGTGATCATTTTGGGTCTTTTAATCTTTCTTATGTCTTCTTTTCCCTTTTTTTTGCATCTGTAGTAGCCCTGAGGCACCTCTTGCTAGTCACAGGGGACCCTAGCCTATCTTTCTTAGTCTTAACTCTATTTTTAGGCCTTCAGGCACTAGTTACCTTATTCAAAAAGTAGCACCATGTGGCACTAGTGTCCAATTATGGTGCTCGTGTCCAACAATAAATTTTTCCCATGTTTTGAGTCTTAACCCTACCTTGAGCTTTATATTATGTTTTTATCCCTCTTTTGCATATTTTTAGGTAGTGAATAAGTTATTACATTAAAATTAAAGTTTATTCTATATAAATATTCTCACAAGGCATTTTACATCTAACACTTACTATTTTGGCACATAACTACATAAAATCAATCAATAATATAACTCAATACTCTGCATATTACTCAACTATCACATCTAAAATTGTATGCTTGATCAAAGAAGTGCCCAAGAAAAATTCATTCTAGCATAACATGTACATTTATTATGCATGTTACCTATGGGAGAACTACATGTAATCTAGGACCCTTAGCATTGGGGTTAATGTAGGCAATGACCAGGATAATAGGGGTTCTACTCTGTGCAATCATAATATCCCACAACCCAATTTTTCCCTTTCCTTTGTATTTGATTTGGTTTTTGTTTCATGTGTGCAGGTACTTATTAGGGTTTGGAATATGTTCAATCAAAATAACAACACATGTGATCTTATAGAAGACACAAAATCACCTACATGTTCCCTAAACTCTCTCCTAACTTCCCTAAAAATTTTATATAGCTCCTCCAAGGACACTAGCATCATAATTGGACACTATTACCACATGGTGCTTTTGAAAATTGTTCTTGTTGTTGAGGTTTGGCATTGATTTAAAAGGATCTTAAGAAGGTCTTAATGAGGTCATTGAAAAATATACCTATGAGAGAGAATATTGATTACTGTTATAGTGATTATGAGAGTGTAAGATATGTTATTATAACTACATGAGTGTTGTGAAGGTCAGCATGAAAGGTCCTTATTGTCAAAGTTGTCAAGTGCTTGAGCCTAGTAGTATTTTGAGAAGGTATGTGCATATGATGCCTAGTCTTGTGCATGAAGGAGCATGGTGGTTTGGTGAGATTAATGCACACATGCGTGAGTGACTGCATGAGGTTTCTTGAGCATGCATATGAGGTTTTGAAGCACTCATGAGAATCACAAGGTGAGCCTACAGTGGTAAGACCTTCAGATCAAGTCTACACCTAGACCACTCCTAAACCCTGCTTGGCCTAATTAGGTATCATGGTTTATTTTCAAGACACATGAAGTATGTATGATAGTGTTTAAGCATGTATTATGTTTCTTGAATATGTGAGAGTGGTGGAGAGCATAAGGAAATAAGCTTGAAGGTTAGTGTCAAGGCTTAATGTGATTTATAGGTCAAGGTCTAAGAAAGCAAAGAGAGAGAGTGAAATGAGGGGTCATGATCATATTTCAAGGTGTATGATCTCATATAAGAATTTTCAAAGGTAAGTTTTGTTATTTCAAGTTTTCTTATAAAGTTTTAGGTCAAATTTGGAAGGATAAGGTATGAAAATGTGTTCTAAAGTCTTTTGAGTGCACAAAATGAAGGGTTCTCTACCAGAGAAGGTTTTTTATTATGATCATTAGATCTTAAAGCCTCTACATGAGAACATAAGATATTAATGATAGACGTGTAAGGTTCATAGCTCAAAATTCTAGGAATTGTTTTTTGGATTAAGGTGATATACTTTATGAATGATTGTTAAGAATAGAAATAGGTTTAAATCCTCTTAGAAACCTAATAGTGACCTGATGTTCAAGATATGATTAAAAAGTTAAAAAATGTATTTGTATGATTAGGAAAGCTATTAGATGTTGTATTCAACTCTCTCAGACACCTCCAAGTGTGATTGAGTTGTTAGGTGTGTGAGTAGATCCTACAAGAAAGTGCATATTTTTCAAAGATTTATTGTAACAGTCAAAGTTGACCAAGTCAAAGTATGAAAATGAATGGAGGATGAATTTTGAGACTCATGTTTAATGTTCATGAAGGTTTTTGGAAAATTTATATCCCTTAAATTTGCTAAGTAGTCATCCAAGTTAGCCAATCATTAATAGGCATAATGGTGGAAATAGTGAAAAACCCAGATAATAGTGAGAAGATGATTAGGAATGTGTTATCATGAAATAGGGATGAATCCAAGTACATGTATATATTTTTTAGGACTTTTAACACATGTTAATTTTGTTATAAGTTTTGAAGGTCAGTGATTATAGTGAAAAAGTTACTCATAAGTTGACCTGTCTAGTGTAGATGAGACAATGAGATTAAGGTCATGAGATTAGTCTACAAGACCAATATTTTCCATTTAACCATGTTATATTTTTATTTGATAATTTTATAATGATATCATAAGATCATATACATGCAATATAATTATTTTAAAGTGTTCATACATATGTTGAAGGCCATTGTCACCATGACTGGTCTTTGAGGAAAACTGACAATTTTGATTGAGCAAGTTGCAGGAGTGTTTTTTAGTCCTTTTACATTGTGTAATGAATTATAATTATATTTATAAAAAAATTTATGTATTTTAGGTTATGTTTATATGTTTTATTTTCATGGTTGTGTGTCCAAACATTATGTTATCTTCAGTTGTTCAAGATAAACCTTTCTATGTGTGTGAAGGCCTAATGTAAATAATACTAATGGTGTGCTTCAAGTGGTGATTGGATATAAAAGATGTCATGTAACTAATATGATATTATTATGGGTTTATTTTATTGGAATATGAAGTGTTATTTCCATGTATAAAGTTCTAAAGTGATCCAAGAAGATCAAAGGGTAATGTGTACTAATGAAGACCTAATTGAATTAGGTCTCTTTAAGGCCTAACGAAGGATTTGGTCCATTTGAGAGATGGAAGATGTAATGTAATGGTTTATTAATGATTTTGGAATGTCTTAAATCCTATTTTATGGAAACTATAAGTGGTTAAGTGTGTATATCTAACCAAGAGGTGTATGAGCAAGGGCCTAGTATAAGAACAAGGCCCAATAGACCTAATTATCTAGTTAGATAATGAGCAAGTGAAAGTGAAGGATATAACACTTTTAAGAGATAAAGGATGTATTTTAGACCATCATAAGGTTTCATATAAAATATCATGAATATCTAACATGGGTATTGTAGATTAAGATCAAGGTCATATGACCTAATTTGTCTTGAAGAGACCTAGATGAGCAAATAAGCCTAGAAGGTAGTTTGAGAGGGATAAAAGAGAGAAGAATTGAAGAAGATGATCATCATCTATTGTATGAAAAATAAGGTGTTCTCATTGTGATCAAATGTTTCAAGTGGATGAGTTGGTGATAAATCATCTAGGGGGTTGGTGCCTCCTTGCAAGTTGGTGTTTATTAAAGCCTAGTTGGGTTGGTGCTTAGTTAGTTGGGATTGGTGCTCTATGTGGAGTTGGTGCTTCACTAAATTATGATATTTAAAATTATATGACTGTATTCCATTTTTAGGTATCAGTGGTTTTTCTTCCCCTTGATGGATTCCTACTCATATGTTTGTTTTGTTGTGTTATGATCATGTGAATGAGTCTTTATGCATTTCTATATCTTTATATGGCTTTGATGGTTCAAATAATGTTAAGGTACATGTGAAATAAAGTTATAAGAGATAAATTCACCCAACTCCCATCTCATTAATTATTTTTCCAACAATTGGTATCAGAGCCTGGTTCTTTGAAACAAGTCTAACAGCTTGAAGGTGATACTAAGAAGTACAAGATGTCTTATGATCAAAAGGAAGAAGACAACATGTATGATGAAGAAGTCTAATATGATAGTGAAGAAAGAGAAGTTGAATTAGACCTTGAATTTGATATCATAAGTGCCCTTAATGATTTAAATCATGAAAATAAGACTATCAAAGATCTCAGGAGTTAGTTAGAAGGTGTCTACATAAGGTTTAGGTTAAAGGAAGTTGAGTATGACCAGTTGAAGATAGATCTAGATTCCTTGAATGTTGAGCATGAGAAACTCATATACAAGACAATAAAGATTGAGAAATAACATGAGAATTCATAAAAATACAAGAGTGCCAACATAAAAAGACCAATTAGGTAACCCAATGCAATATGGTATAAGTTATCATGGAACCATGGGAAAAGGAGAAATCAATCAAGAGGTAAGTTAAAAAATGTTGTTTGTTATAGTTGTCATAATATGGGACACATTGTAATATTTTGTTCTAATAGAATTAAAAGGCCCTTAAGATTCAACAAGATATATGAAGCTCCTAGAATGCATGAGAAGGTTCAAATATTGATATGGAAGCCAAAGCAAATTAATATTGATCATATTAAGACAAAGAGTCAAAATGGACTAGTTACTAAGGAAGAATGGAAGACTGAAGTGGATTCTATGCTAGCTTATATTTCCTTTCACATTCAATATGAAGGCATAAAACATTATATATATAGTGGTATCTAAATCCACATGATAGGAGACAAAAATAAGTTCATATCTTTAAATAATAATGTTGCAAAAATAGTGAGGTTTGGAGACAACACAACTACCAATATATTTGGTAAGGGTATATTGAGTTTAAACAATCAAAAGACCAATACACAAAATGTGTTATATGTGGAAGGTTTGAAACATAACCTGCTTAGTGTAAGTCGAATGTGAAATCAAGGACACACACTAACCTTTCATTCTAGAGGATGTGCGATAAGGAGAGACAAACTAGGAAGGCTAATTTCCAATGCTAAGAGGACTAAGAACAATTTATATGTCTTAAATAAGATCAAGGAGAGATGATTTATGAGAAAGAGAGATGAAAGTTGGATATGGCATAGAATGTTAGGTCACCTAAACTTGGATAATATAGTCAAGATAAGAACTAATAAGTTTGATAAGAACATGACAAAGATCACCAAACCTATAAACATACTTTACAAAGCATGTCAGCATGGTAAGTAGACTAGAAGAAGGTTTAAGTCCAAGGAATATTCTACTACTAGACCCTTGAAATTAATACACACTAATATCTGTGGACCTACAATAATTCAAATAATTCAAGGAGATATCTAATTCATGTTACTCATAGATGGATACACAAGAATGACTTGGGTAGCATTCTTGAGAGAAAAGTCAGAAGCTCTTGACAAGTTCAAGGCATTCAAGGCTCTTATTGAGAATGAAAAAAGTGAGAATATCAAGTGTCTAAGATTTTATAGAGGAGGAGAGTATTGTTCTAATGATTTTGATGACTTATGTGAGGTTCATGGAATAAGGAGATAATTCTCAGCATCTAGGACACCTCAACATAATGGGGTAGTGAAAAGAAAGAATATGACAGTTCAAGAGATGGATAGAACTATGTTAAATGAGTATATATTATCTTATGGATATTGGAGAGAGATAGTAAGCACTTTAGTCTACATTTTAAATAGAGGACAAATAAGGACTAATGGCAACAAGACTCTTTATGGATTGTGGAAAGGCAGACCCACTAATGCGGAACACTTAAAGTGTTTGGGATCAAATGTTTCATCAAAAGAGATGATGAAGACTTAGGAAAGTTTGATTCCAGATATGATGAAGGTATATTCTTATGATACTCATCAATGAACTTATCCTATATATGTTTTAACAAAAGGTTATAGAATATAGTGGAGAACACCAATGTGAATATTGATGAGACAAGGAAATCACACTCAAAATCAAAGGATACTTTAGAGAATATGGAATTCAATAATGAAGAGGAAAAAATAGAGATTGATGATGAATAATAAGAAGTTGGAGATAGGACTCAAAAATCCCCTCAAGATAGATTCAAAGAGATCATCTTGAATCCCAAATCATTAGAAATAAGTATGTAGGTATGTAAACAAGGAGAAGACTGGTAAGTAATCTAAATCAAGATAATGTTGATCTATTATCTAAGATTGAACCTAATAATCTTATATAATCAAGTAAAGACAAATTTTGGATAGGTGTTATGAATGATGAGTTATACCAAATAGAGAAGAATGAGACTTGGGAACTAGTAACTAGGATTAAAGACAAGAATGTCATTGGCACAAAATGGGTGTTTAGATACAATTTGAATGAAGATGGATAAGTCACTACGAACAAGGATAGATTAGTATGCAATGGATATGTAAAAGTTAAAGGGATAAAATTTGAGGATACCTTTACACCAATAGCAAGATTGGAGGCCATCAGATTATTTATAACATATGCAAGATTCAAAGGGTTCAAGGTATACCAGATGGATGTCAAATCTACCTTTCTGAATAGAATTTGGAAGAAGAGGTGTACATAGAGAAACCTGGGGGTTTATTACTATTAGGTGACATGGACAATGTTTGAAGATTGAAATAGTCTCTTTATGGTCTAAAGAAAGATCCTAGATCTTGGTATGCCAAGTTATACAAGTATCTATTGGATCAAGGATTCAAAAAAGGAGTTGTAGATAGTAATATTTACATAAAATTAGAAGATGACCATTAGTTGATATTAGTTGTCTATGTGGATGACATCATATTTGATGGAAACAATGAGAATATGAAGAAAGATTTTGAGATCTCCATGTTGGAAGAAATATCATTTTTTCTTGGGTTACAAATCACTCAATCTAAAAAATTTATTTTCATTTCACAAGCCAAGTGCATAAGAGAGATGCTGAAGAAGTTTAAAATGGAATATTGCAAGGAATTTAGTAAACCTATGATCATAGGGTGTAAGTTGATCAAGGAAGATGAGTCTAAAAATGTCAATCAAACATCCTATAGGTTATTGATTTGAATTTTTCTATACACATTGCCTCTAAACCTGACATCATGCAAGAATTAGGTCTTATGGGAAGGTTTCAAGCAGATCCAAAGGAAATTCATCTATAAGTAGTCAAAAAGATACCCAGGTACCTCAAGGGGACTATTGAGTATGGGTTGTAATATCCAAGGAAGAAGGAGTTCAATTTGATAGCCTATACAGATGAAAATTGGGAAGGAACTATAAAGGATAGGAAGAGTACTAGTGGAAGAGATTTATTCTTAGATGGGTACCTAATTTCATGGATAAACAAGAAGCAACCATCAGTATCAATATCCACTTGTGAGGATGATCCAAAACTTAGAATTTTTGGTTGATAAATATTTCAATAACATAGAAATAACATAGTAACAATGACTTCTTTGAGAAGAGATGTATTATTACTCAAGATTGCAATACAACTATATGCTTATCTCTGGGAGGAGATGTTTGATTTTCCATTGCGGGTTACATCTTCATTTATACCTATTTTGAAAGTAGGGGGAGGATGTGGAAGGTCACCAATCTTGATGGAGATTAAGTTGTTTGACTTCCACACTTTAAAACAATACAAAATTTGAGGAATTACTATTTTTAGAAACTTATTATTTTTAGACTACACTACTAAAATTAAAATTTATGGAACTTATATTAGGTTTTAGGGGGTAAAAATTCATTTATCCAAGCTCCATTACATTCAAATTTTTCTCCTCATTCTTAGATTTCCAACAGTTCAAACGGCGAGTCAATTTGAGCTACGGTGCAAAAGTTATGGCTCTCGAAAGTTCTGTCATCAATTGAGGTGGAACTGTCACCCGAATTGTCACCTAAATTGCTACCCAAATCAGAGGCTAAGTACATTGTAGTATATTCATGTTTCAATTAGGTCCTATGGATGAGACAGACCCTAAAATACTACAAGGTAGAGTATGATGGTCTTAGCCCTATCTATTATGACAATACAAGTGATATAAGCATATCAAAGAAACCTATCATGAACTCAAGGACTAAGCACATTCCCATCAGATATAATTTTATAAGAGATTAGGTAGGTGAAAAAAGTGTTAGACTTGAATACGTTTCTACACAAGATAAAATTGTAGGCATTTTGACTAAACCACTTCTAAAGGTAATATTTGAACACTTAAGACAAGAATTAGGTGTAATTCTTCCCCCTAACAATCATTAAAGAATCTAAGTATTTAGGGGGAGATAATTAGGTTAATTAGATCCAAATAATAGGTGAGTTATTCCAAGAATGTATACATGGAGATAGGGGGAGCATGTTTGTATTATGTCTCATAAACTCATAGTCCTCTTTGTTGAGTATTTTAATTGCAAGGAGTGTGATCCAAGTATTTAAAGACATCACTTTGTCATTTATGTCAAAGCAAGAGAAAAACCATAATGGGGAGATAAGAATGATAAGTTTGTAGTGTGTTTTGACATCAATGACAAAGGGGGAGATTGTTTAACATTTTTCCTATTGGTAAGATTTGGAATTGATGTTGTAATTAATGTCAAAGGCTCTTAAGAAGGTCTTCATGAGGTCATTAAAGAGTATAGCTATGAGATAGGATATTGATCAGTGTTACAATGATTCTGAGAGTGGAAGATATGCTCCTATGACTACATGAGTGTTGTGAAGGTCGGTCTAAAATTTCCTTGTCAAATTTGTCATGTGCTTGAGCCTACTAGTGTCTTGAGAAGGTATGTGCATAGGATTCCTAGTCTTTTGCATGAAGGACCATGATGGTTTGGTGAGATGAATGCACACATGAATGAGTGACTATATGAGTTTACTTGAGCACATATATGAGGTGTTGGAGCACTGATGAGAATCTCAAGGTAAGCCTACAGTGGTAGGACCTTTGGATCAAGTCTACATCTAGATCACTCCTAGACCCTATCTAACCTAATGAGGCACCATGATTTATTTTCAAGACACATGAAGGATGTATGATAGTGTTTAAGCATGTATGAGGTTTCTTGAGTATGTGAGAGTTTTGGAAAGCACATGGAAAGAGGCATGAAGGTCAGTTTCAAGGAGTAATGTGATTTACATGTCAAGGTTTAAGGAAGTAGAGAGAGAGAGAGAGAGAGAGAGAGAGAGAGAGAGAGAGAGAGAGAGAGAGAGAGAGAGAGAGAGAGAGAGAGAGAGAGAGAGAGAGAGAGAGAGAGAGGTAATGATCAGATTTAAAGGTGTATGATCTCATATAAGCATTTCCATAGGATTTTTTCATGTTTCAAATTTGCTCATAAAATTTTAGGTCAAAGTTAGAAGGATAAGGCATGAAAATGTGTTCTAAAGTCATTTGAGTGCACAGAATGAAGGGTTCTCTACCATAGAAGGTTTTTTATTATGCTCATTAGCTCATAAAATATCTTTATAGGAACCTAAGCTATTCATGGTAGATGTGTAAGGGTCCTCGCTCAAAATACCAATATTTTTTTAGATTAAGGGGCTATGTTTTATGAATGATTGTTAAGAATGAAAACATGTTTAAACCCTTTGAGAACCCTAATAGTGACCTGATGTTGAATATATTATTAAAAATTTATAAAAATGGATTGGTATGCTTAATAAAGTTATTGGATGTTGTATTCAACTCTCTCATAAACCTCCAAGTGTGATTGAGTTGTCAAGTGTGTGAGTAGATCCTATAAGAAAGTACACATTTTTTGGAGATTTGTTGTAACAGTCAAAGTTGACCAAGTCAAAGTATGAAAATGAATGGAGGATGAAGTTTGAGATTAATTTGTCATGTCCATGAAGGTTTTTGGACAATTTATAGCCTTGAAATGTGTTAAACTAGTCATCCAAGTTAGCCAGTCGTTAACAAGTGTAATGGTGGAAAAAGTAAAAAACCTAGGTAACAGTGAGAAAATGATTAAGAATATGTTATCATGAAATAGGGATGAATCCAGGTACATGGATATATTATTTATTAATTTTAAGACATGCTTATGTTTGTTATAAATTTTAGAGGTCAGTGATTACAGTGAAAAAGTTGCTCACAAGTTGACCTATCTAGTAGAGATGAGACAGTGAGATGTAAGGTTATGAGATTGGTCTACAATACCAATATTTTACATTTAAACATGTTATATTTATATAATAATTGTATAATTATCTCATATATCATATATATGCATCATAAGTCTTTGAAAGTGGTCATACAAGTGTTGAATGTCATTGTCACCATGACTAGTCTTTGAGGAAAACTAGCAGTTCTGAGTGAGCAAGTTGCAGGACTGTTTTTAAGTCCTTTGACCTATGTAATGAAGTATATTGATCTTGATGAAGTTTTTTAGGTCTTATATGTTATATTTATATTTTTAAAACATTGTGTTATCTTCAGTTGTTCAAGATAGACCTTTCTATATGTGTGAAGGCCTAATGTAAATAGTACTAATGGTGTGCTTCAAGTGGTGATTAGAGATAAAAGGTGTCATGGACCTAATATGATATTATTAGGGGTTTATTTAAGTTGAATATGAATTTTTAATTTCGTGTATTAATTTTTAAATTTCTCCAAGAAGATCAAAGGGTAATGTGTACTAATGAAGGCCTAATTGAATTAGATCTCCTTAAAGCCTAAAGAAGGATTTGATCCATTTGAGCTATGGCCGACCTAATGTAAAGATTGATTCATGTTTTTGGAATTTCCTAAATCCTATTATATGGATAATATAAGTGGGAAAGTGTGTATTTCCAACCAAGAGATGTATGAGCAAAAGCCTAGTATAAGAACAAGGCCTAATAGGCTTAATTGTCTAGTTAGAGAATGAGTGAGTGAAAGCGAAGGATATAACACTTTGAAGAGCTGAAATATGTATTTTATACCATCATAAGGGTGCATATAAAATATAATTAATATCTAAAATGGGTATTATAGATGAAGATCAAAGTCATATGATCTAATCTATTTTGAAGAGACCTAGATGAGTGAAGAAGCCTAGAAGGCAGTTTGAGAGGGATAGAAGAGAGAGAAGAACTAAAGAAGGTGATCATCATATATTGTATGAGAAACAAGGTGTTATGAAGGTTATCAAAGGTATATAAAGAGAGATATGCAATCATATTTTAATACAACTAGAAACAAATTTAGTTAATTTTATTGCATTTTTCTTTAAATTATTTTTTATTTTGTTTTTCAGCACATGTAGAGGTTGATGTGCCAAGTGGAAATGAAAAACAACCTAACCCTCCGAGCCCTCCTAACTTGAAAAACCCTCATATCCCGCCTAACCCGCAAAACCCTCACATCCCTCCTAACCTACAAAACCCTCCTATCCCTCCTCACTCACAAAAAACCTCTTAGCCCTCCTATAATTGCTCAAGTCTCCCAATGTTGTCAAGAGGATTTAGCAACCCATATCATTGAAAATAATATCAAACTTGAGAATTTGATTAGGACATTAAGGGATCCTCGTGCAAACAACCCCTGCCAAAATTCTCTAGTAAACATATTATTAGGTGAAATTGACTCATTAAAAGGTCAAATTGATAGGCGAGCGGAGTATAGTAATAGGTGTAGGGCATAATATTCCAAAAAATTATCTACAACCGTTGTGAGAGATAAACACATAACCAAAGCCCAAATTTGTGCCCTATTCAATGATGGGAAAACTAGTGTGCCATTAAATGTGATGGCTAAATGGATTCCAATCCACTGGTGCACTCAAAATTTGATCAAATGGAATTTTTGGGACTAATGGTGGATGGTCTTTATATACATATGACAACATGACAACATACATATACATATATATATATATATATATATATATATATATATATATATATATATATATATATATATATACATATACATATACATATACATACACACACACACACACACACACACACACACACACACACACACACACACACATGCATATATATACATATGCATGCATACACACACACCCACACACACACACACACACACACACACACACACACACACACACACACACACACACACACACACACACACACACGACAACATACATGTACAATGAACCATAACATTAATTAATCCTTAAAAATCACCTTTGTATAGGTATATAAAGGCATAGTAATAACAACACACTTGCTCATGTCTTGTCCAAAATCTTGCTGCAACATAAAAAAATCATATACATTATTTATCTTTCCACATAAAAAATAATTATTACCTTTTAAATTAAACAAATATTTGAAATTTAACAACTCTGACAATTTTTTGAAACAAGTAAAATATTAAAGATACATAGGAAGTTGCAGCCAAAGTGTCCAGATAGACGGTTAAAACATAGTGAGATTGATATCATCTAGGCCCACAAAAATAACAATATGAATGGGTTGCATGATATCCTCCTCATCCTCATCCTTAGGTCTAGTGCATATAGCACCATATGATCTATAATAGTGAGCTCACAGGGTATTAGTGCTAGATGAAGCCTCACCATGTCCACACTCACCAGTATGAGTATGATAAACCTGGCTCATATGTTGAATGAGGGTGTTAATAAGCACCTTAAATGCATGTAAAGTATCAATATCTATAGTCTCTTTGATTGTCAGGATCTCAGGAGGATGTGGTTTATTGATATGTACTCTCGTAAGCTGATTAAGTGCATGACGTGTGACTTGCCTATCTTACGTAGAGCACTTTCCTCTACCCTAAAACTCTGAGAAACCAAAATAGTTTGTAACTTCATTTAGTACAAACTCACAAACAATTTTATAAAAAAATACATCAGGACCTCATTATTATTGCAAGGTAGGTGATCAAAGACCATCCACCATTAGTCCCAAAAATTCCATTTGATCAAATTTTGAGTGCACCAGTGGATTGGAATCCATTTAGCCATCACATTTAATGGCACACTAGTTTTCCCATCATTGAATAGGGCACAAATTTGGGCTTTGGTTATGTGTTTATCTCTCACAACGGTTGTAGATAATTTTTTGGAATATTATGCCCTACACCTATTACTATACTCCGCTCGCCTATCAATTTGACCTTTTAATGAGTCAATTTCACCTAATAATATGTTTACTAGAGAATTTTGGCAGGGGTTGTTTGCACGAGGATCCCTTAATGTCCTAATCAAATTCTCAAGTTTGATATTATTTTCAATGATATGGGTTGCTAAATCCTCTTGACAACATTGGGAGACTTGAGCAATTATAGGAGGGCTAAGAGGTTTTTTGTGAGTGAGGAGGGATAGGAGGGTTTTGTAGGTTAGGAGGGATGTGAGGGTTTTGCGGGTTAGGAGGGATATGAGGGTTTTTCAAGTTAGGAGGGCTCGGAGGGTTAGGTTGTTTTTCATTTCCACTTGGCACATCAACCTCTACATGTGCTGAAAAACAAAATAAAAAATAATTTAAAGAAAAATGCAATAAAATTAACTAAATTTGTTTCTAGTTGTATTAAAATATGATTGCATATCTCTCTTTCGACGTATCATTTTCAAATTCAGGTTGTTGGAAAGTTTTTCGCTTTCCATGGTTTCACTTTTAACCATGTATTTCCTCCTATTATCTTCTATTCATGGTTTATATCGATGTCAAATGAATAGTATCGATGCTTTATCTTTAAATATAAAACAAAACAAAATATATACATAATTCTATTGCTTTATAACTATACATATGATCTTGATGTGTTAAAACAACGTACATGATTTTAATGCATTGAACCACGTATATGGTTTAAGCTCAATAATCACTAAACCTATGTCATATAACTACATACACACTTTTAAAAACCATATATGCAAAACCATTTTCAACACTCAAAACACAAATCTTTGTCCGCCTTTTAACCCCCCCCCAATCTCGATACACTTACCCCTAATCATCGTGAAACACATAACCTCATCTCATTAATCATTGGTAACCATGGGATCACTTCCTAATTTAAGTTAATTTCATGGATTTATGAACTCTTTCACTTTCACATTGACATTCGTCTCATCCTCATGTCTACCTTCCTTTGACTTTGGATATGGCTTTAGTGACTGGTCCAGGATACATGGTAGATCTTTATTCTCTCACATTCAAGTAATCCATAGACTAATGAATATATTAATACCTTATTTCATATTATTTCAACCATTTTGAGGGGGACAGATGGCCACAATCAATTGTGTCATGGTCACATACTCTAAGGGCCCTATGGGGTCTCTTATGGCTTTGTTAAATGCGGTTCGAGCACCTATGAGATTTGATAAATTTAAATTAATTCCCTGACACATTCACCTTTGGAGTTGATCATTGAGTTGGTCCCTCTTAATGACACATGTTTACCTTGGCTTGAGACACGTGATGCCTTCATATTGATTCGCACCAATGAAGTCCACAAATGAGCACCCTTTTATTACCCTATGGATGTGTAATTTTATAAAATTACATTTTTTATTTGTGATGCATTCGTATCCATTTCTAAGAAATAAAAAAGTGTTCACCATTAGTTATATAAGATAACCTAAATGACCAAATTCATTTTAATATTATATAGTGACCCCAAATGTAAAAAAAAAAAAAAAAAAAAACCATAAAAAACACTATGATCACAATAAAAAATAAAGTAATTAATTATTATAAAAGTGACCACTACAAATTTTCTACATGGAAATCTTTGATTCACTCAGGGTCATGGGGTTAAGGGGTCTTCAATCCTACATATCAGGGACAACATGCCGTGGCATCACCAGCGAACAAGGTCATGGGGGGAATATGCATACTTTGGTACATAGTAAAGTCTATGGCCATAGGTTAGATATCCAAAGAGACACATGGAAACGTGGGGTGGCCATGGAGTGACGTTAGATTAGACATAGTGTTACATTAGATTGGCCATAGGAAATGCTAGGTTGACCAAAAAGTAGTGCGCACACGTTAAAACATACATTCAAACATTGTCCATTGTTGGGTTTAGAATATATACTTAAAGAAAATATAGAAATGGGTCATAAAGACTTGAGAGTCATGAATACACTCCAAATAATTAGTTTATAAAGTTATAAATGGGCAACAAATTATGAAATTAAAAAAAATCCTTTTGAATTAGATAAAGGCGGCCATGGGAAATTAAAATTTGATAAAGGGGCCATTTTTACCTCAACAAAAGAATTAACATTAAAGAATTATGATCATTAAAGTAATTGAGTTTACAAGTAAAAATTTTAAGGTTCTTTGTGTTTAAGGAAATGGAATATGTTGGCTAAAACATAATGGGGTCATTGTTTGTAGTGATTTAAGTCTAAATATTTATATTTATGAAATTTATTTGTGTTCGTTTATTCAAAGGAAGTAGAGAGTTTATTGGTTTCATTATCTTACCTACTAAAGTGAGTCTTAAGGGTTTTTAAATATCATTTCATGTGGTACTCAATAATGGATCATATAATGTACTACATAGTTCACCTCAGATACATCAAATGAAAGCAATTTCTAATAGTATTCATCAGTGTTTAAAATTTTGATATAAGGATTGAGTGATTGAAATTAAAAAAACACTAATTATCTAGAAAACAAGCAAAATAAATAAATATTGCATAAATATATACCAAGGGAAGAACCATAATTTATACCTAATATATGAGAGTATAAAGTATAATTACATACATAAATTATTTAAAGAATGCATATACCACAACCTATAGCTATAATAATACTAAATGAGTTTATGAATGGTATACCTATTCAAGACAATATAAATGAGAGAGATCACTCAATGGGTAATATTGTGGAAGCTAATAATTAAAATAATGAATTAGTATGGCTCATGATTATTAAAATAAGGTAAATAATTTATATCACTAATCAACCATGATTTATTTCTCATACAACTTTGTTAGTAAAGTAAAATTTAAAATGAAGTTTTATTTTTCCATTCACTTAGAATATGTTTGGGAAAAAACCATAATTTGTCATTACTATTGATTTGACACTACTTTAAATAGTTAAAAATGATGATATAATTATAATACTATATCCATTCATGATGCCATAACATGTTATCTAACAATATATTTTCATTATAATTGTACATTTTATTTGATGTAGGAGAATCTCAGGATAATTAACAATCTTTCATCACCCAAAACAAAGTTGATTCAATCAGGAGAATAATCTAACTTTACTGGTACATGGTTGCATAACAAAAAAAGTTTTAAGCTCTCTAGACTAGACAAGAGTCCACTTGTATGGAAGGAAAGGTGTCTACGAGTTATCTAGTTGGTAGAATAAATAAGGTCACAAGTTTTGGAACTCACAACTTATGAATATGAATGGTGATTCCACCTTGTCTATTGTCAACCTCTCAAGCATCCTTCCATCAACAATTTTACAATTTCTCGATATCCTATCATGGCAATCCAAAATATCAAGTGCCCAAGTCATCCATTATCATTTGGGCACATCTACAACTTATGAAGTAAGATTGGTTTGATTGAAAAAAGAGTTATATCTTGTTATATTTCATTATTTTTTTCCATTTAGATCACTTCCTTTGCCCAATTGGAGGTGTTGTGTAGGTTAGGATATGATAAAAACTTTGAATGTTCTTCCATTGAATTCTATTTATAATTTATTACACCCCAATGTGGTTACCACAATGGGAGTTTATTCCTAATTTGTGCTTGTTGAGGCTTTGGTGTGATCTAAAAAGCTTTTAGGTAACCTTGAGGAAGATTTGGTTGTCTAAAACATTATAATTTATGTGAATTTTCACCTACATGTTAGTAGTGGTTTCACTCTTATGTAAAAGTGATTTCATCCCACACAAATAAAGCTTTGTATAAGATAGTAGCAAATTTGAATTTGACTATTTATATTAACCACAAGTTGTTTATAAATATTTTCATTCTAATATTTTTTCTTTACTAATCCATTACTATCATAAATGCATATTTTTTTAACACTTACAAGTTTGTATTATTAGTAGCAATTTCACACTTTTTGTATCTATTTTTACATAGGTTACAAATCTACTACTAAGATATTAAAAACTTCATCTTCACAATTTTTAGCTTTTTTATTTTAGTAATGATTTTATGTTTATGAATCAATTTGTGTATAGGTTTAACAAAGCCTCTACTGGGTATTAGTGACTTCATCTTGGAAATTAGTGATTTTGTATTTTCTATCTCTGTTTACCTAGGTTTAACAAAGTTACTGCTTTAAAGTAGCAATTTCGCACATGAGATTAGTGAATTTACCTCTTGAAAATTGGATTTGCCTCAAGTATTAGAATCTATCTGTTTTGGTGTTTTTTCTAGCATAGAAAGGAATTTGCACTACACAGAAGTTATTTTATTCTCTAACCCTATTTATCTTGCAAGTTACCCCTAAAGGTTGAAATCAAAACTAATAATGGTGTGTTGCAGGTCCACCCATCAGAGACTAAAAAATACTTTTTATTGCATTTTTAATCAATTTTCGTTAAAATTTAATTAATAAAACTTCTTGTGTGTATGTGGTAAATAATTTAATCATATTATTTTGGACATCTTATTTATTACCTGGGTATAAGATTGTGTATTATCTCTCCTTGCACCTATAGGGCTTCTTTATGGATAAAAATAGTTAATAAACATCCCCTTTTTTATTTTCTATGGGGAAACATGACATGGAATTGATCCCCATGCACTTGTCATAGTATTATGGGGATTGTTGCATGGATTTGATCACCATACACTAATCCAAACTATGTTTTTTGGCATAGTATGAATATCAAGGAGATCTATTATAAATACAAGTGGAACTCCTCATACAACATTCTGTTAAGTGAGGAGGTAACTCTCTAATATGTAGGCATCAGAAAACATCCTTACATATACTTGGTCCCCACATATTACAAGGTATTTATGGGAATACCTTAGTGATCCTTATTATAAATATATTAATACCTATTGTACATAAATAATCTCCATTTTTAGGAATAAAAAATCCCCTAAGATGCTCACCACATAAAAAATTAGTGTGAGGATTGGGAATCCAATATAGTCACCACACAATGTAAGTAGATAGTTAGGCTAGTTACTAAGTTATACACATGTTATATACTAGTATAGGCTCATCATTTTGTGTCTCATCCATACCATTGTTGTTTATGAACCCATCCCTAACACCAAACAATATTATCTTATCTAAATCAAACACTAGGTAATAATTACCATTCATATTGTTTGATCCTCATCAAACTTAAATCATCACACTTTCACCCTCATCATGTCTCTTATATACATAGACCTAATCTCATTTCTAATATATACCATCACTTGAACCTAAACTTATCAAAGTCTAAACCATAGTTCATATTCATACAAAATAAACCTTTCTTACATCTAGTTTAATCATAGTTCACCCTTTCACAAATTAAATCCTTCTTAAATCTTATTGGATTAATTTTGTAAACCCCTAGTTTACTCTATCATAAAGTCAAACTTTTAATTTTTCTTGATCACAATTATTTCTATCACCTAGTCAAAACATATCATATCAATCACCTCATTGTTAACTCACCCACACTTGACCAAATCTCATCTAAATTGACTCTTTTGAGATAGTTTTAATCAAGTCCAAATCTTGGTTTAGGTCAAACCACAACCTAACCATGTCATTGGTAATTAAAACCTACCACTCATCATAATAAATAAAATTTAAATCATGATCTTAGGATCACCATCCAAATCCACAAGTCAAACTTAGGGTCACCTTACCATATATTGTCTAAGATAAAATAGCTCACATCCTGAAATAAAATTTACTTAAGAAACCTCTTGTCCACACCCAATCGCTCATCATATTAAAAATAAATTCCTTAACAAAAAATAAAGGTTTTTAGTCTTTTATTCACCCTTTTTAATAATCTAAACCCATATATATCTATCCTATAGCACCTACGTCAACAAATATGAATAAGACAAACCTATTATAATGATGACCTAAATGTTGTCTTGAGAAAGGGTGAGAAAAAAGAAGATAATCATGCCAAAAAAACTTATCAGTATAGATGAACAAGAACAAGTTCCACAATATGAATTGATAAATAGTGAGCATGGGTGAATCCAAATAGAACAATATGTCTATGATAACTAAGATGTGTTTTTGATATGGTTAGATGAAATTGGAGAAAGGATCTCTCTTGATTTTGATCATGTCAATCTAATACATATTATTTGAAGACCTGAATGTGAAAGACTAATAACTAATCATAATATTTTTGATGAGGAAGAATCTAAACCACTAATCAATCTTGTAAATGTCAACTACATCAAAAAACTAATGGGAAGTATGCCTTACAAGACCAAGATGATCAAGATCACAATCAAGTTGTACTTGAATATAGTAATCAAATATCACAACAAGTCACTTCCATGACATATCAAATAGATTATGAGGTGTATAAACCTATATCTCTTATAAAGGCTTCCTATACTAATCCACTTATCATGATTCAAAACCAAAACAAATATGGTCCTAATTCATCATCGTCACCCCTTTTCTCTGATACCATGTTTTCAAATGAAATACAAGTAATGAAGGATTCTCTCTAAGGGATGAAAGGAGGATCCCAAGGCAGGAAATACAAATTTGAGAACTTATGTCCTTATCCACTTGAAAAATAGATCCTACGTGTCCCTTTTCCCCCTCATTTTGAAACTCATAAGTTTGATAAGTATAAGGTAAATGGGGACCCATAACAACAATCAAGGAGTTTTATATATCCTACCATGAAGTTGCATATAGTGATGCATACCTTCTAAGATTGTTCCCTCATTGCCTTGAAGGAGTCACCTTGGAATGGTTCATGCATATACCAAAGGGGTCAATTAATTAATTTGTGTAGCTTAATGAATTTTTTTTTGGAACATTTATCCTACAATGTTGAACATGAAATCTCTAGGCTTGATATATACAATGCTAAGTAGAAAAATGGAGATAGTTTCTCATCCTTTTTAAAAAGATGGCATAGTCTTGATATCAGGTTTTATTGCTGAATCCCATAAAAAAAGGCCACCATATTCATTGCCAACATTAATAAATAATTGGCCTTCCAATTACATCTACGCTATGTTAATACATTTGATGAAAATTTGAAAAAGGAATCCATATTAAGAAGGACCTTATAAATAAAGGGGTAATTAAGATATTTTATAAAAATGATTGAATTCAAATAAATACACCTCATAAAACCAATATTATTCAACAAGAACGAAAACATGGCTGGTGATGGAGTTATTGATCTCAAACATGTTCAAATAATTTAACACTCCAATACTCCTAAAGCACAAAGTGTCTAATATCAAGGTTCTACAAGGAAAACCAAAAGTATAAACTGAGAAGCACCATTACACAAATCTTGGTGAACCAGTTGAAATCATCCTAATGAAGTTGATAGCCATGAGTATGATCACTCTACTTGAAATTAAACCTTTTGAATAAATTCAACCTAGGCCAAGCTAGTATAAGGAAAATAAATATTATGGTTGTCATCAAATTAAAGGTCATGACATCCACAGATGCATATAAATTATTAATCACATCCAATGTTTTATAGAATGAGGAGAAATAGAGCTTGAAGGAGAAGAACCTTCAACCTCAATAAATTAGTAGCTTAGCATATATGAGTATCCCTTCCCCAAGCATGAACAAAATTAAAAATCTACACATTGGGACCAAAGTCAACCTTCCACTTCAAACCATGTATATTACAAGATAACCACACATCATTATGACTCACTCATTGGTTTCATTGACCATTGTAAGCATTAGGTCACCACTATTAAGATTGGTGATAAATAACTCGAACATCCTTATTCTCAAAACTTTCATGTGATCAAAATCAAATGTCCATAAATTTATTGTGTCACTACCACACGATGTGGAAAAATCACTATATTGGGGGAACCTTTAAAACCTTCACCCCAAAATTATTACCCAAAAGTTATTATCTCTATACCTTCACAAAACACTTCTAATGGATAACTTGTCATTATCCAACAACTATAGAAGACTCCTTCTTAAATATCCATTATGGATCATATCAAATCTTATATATTTCATCACAACATTCTTAACAAAACTCTTCAAGAATCAAGAGTCCTTACATAAATTTATCCTAACTAGTTTCAATCCCTAGTGGGTAGTCTTTCTTCCCCACAACAAATCACCTTTAATCTATATGATATGCCTCTAATGAACCCAAATCATAATAACCCATTATACATAAAGGTGTTCATTGATAATCATAACATCAAATGAGTGGTTGTGAATTAAGGGTTTAGAGTAAATGTCTAGAATGCTGATTTGGTCAAGAACCTAGGCAACTCATAATCTCTACTTGGGGACCAGATTGTCATGATTAAGGCATATGAATATAATGAATGATAGTATATTAGAAAAATTTACCTACCTATCATGGTGGGACCCATCACACACTAAAATTTAATAAATGTGGTAGATTTTAAATTACCATATAATATACTTTTGGGTTGTACATGGATCCATGATATGTAATCCATCTCATCTACTCTACACCAATGTCTAAAATTTCCAAATTTTGACATGGAAATAAGTATTTTTGATAATCCTCAAGCCTTTAAATATTTAAAATAATTGGAATTACTTTATCATAGTGTTTTATATTATCCTTTCACTTAAATTATTCCATCCACCAAGTATAAATCATATATTCATCCAGATGAACTCCCATCTACTTATTCCACCATGTCTGCATCATATTGTATTAATATCATACCCAAAGGATGTGGTGAATATGAATACCACACTTTTAATATTGGTGAACTTCCCTTGTCACCATATATCTATGTGCATCCCACTATGAAGGAGTATAAGCTGATTTGACACTAATTTGTCATCACATATTTTAAAAAATCAAGGATTTTGTCAGGGGAACATATCAAACTCTAAAATGATTCCTGACTATCTAATGAAGGCCTTTCCTCATATTTTCAAAATATAGAATACCTTAAGGGCAATAAAATGTCTAAACATATGAATTATAAGGGTAGAGGACTCAACCCTCATAATCAAAGTATTTTAGAGCTAATATCAGTTAAACATCATCAGCTACATCACAACGTAGCATACAAAGCACTAGATGGTGACCCATATGATTCCATCTTTGAAACTTCCCCAACTTCCAGGGAATTCTTGTCTAATAATAATGCCGAGATAGGTTATTTAAATATTCCATACAAAGACCTTGCTTCTATGAATCTCTTTTCTAACACTTATATTTGCACAATCAACCTTGACCTTCATTACCCCAACCTAATCTATTAGGATTAAAAAAATTATCCATCTTTTGATATATTTAAAAATGATGAGGCCATTGGAAAATTCATGGGTGTGAGATATCATCTACCATCAAGAGATCATACAAATAGGCTTGAAATTAATTTGGATGTTGGTGCATATTTTGGAGAACAAACAAACTTTATTAGTCAAAACTTATAAAAGTAAAAATAAAATTAAATATATGAAAGAATAGGTGTTGGAAATAAATTTTCTATAGAATCAATAAAAAAATAATGATTAACCTCTGAATAGGATATTTCAACATCAAATTATCCCATAATCAGTTCTTTAAGTCCACATGAGCAATGGGTACTTGATGAATTATTTGCCAAATTTATATATGTCCCACAAACACTTGAGACATATCAAATTACTCCTCTAGCATACATGTATGACCAATCACTATCCCTGATTTAACCAAATTTTTTTGTTAACATTAGCACAAAAGACAATCCTAGAATAGTCAAACATAGAGCCACCCTTAATCTTGAAGAAAGGTAAATATTGATAGCTTTCATTAAAAAATATATTGATATCTTTGTTTGGTCTTACACTAATATGTTAGGTGTAGATCCATATTTATTTGTGCATCATCTAGTTGTCCACCCAAATTCTAAACCTATCAAACATAAATTATTGAAGATACCTCCCAAGGTGGCACTCCTAGTCAAGGAAGAGCTATAGTATTTTATCAAAGTAGGAGTCATTCATCTTATGGACTATTATGATTAGATATCTAACATCATGCATATCAATAATACATAAGGTGGAATCTATATCTTCACTAATTTTAAGGACATCAATAAGGCATGTCCAAAGGATGACTTTCCTCTACCAAACATTGACATGATATTCAACTCAATAACCAAATATGATATGTTGTCACTCATGGATGAATTATATAGATACAATGAAATATACATTACATTAGAATATCACCATAAGACTAATTTTACAATACCACGTGGAATATTATGTTATAAAGTCATGTATTCAGATTAAATAACAATGGTATTGTCTATTAGATAGTTATGACTATAATCTTGCATGATGTGATACATGATATCATTAAATATTATGTCAATGATATTTTTCCTAAGTCATGAATGTGGGCCAAACATCTTACAGTCCTTAGGAGGATTTTTGAGTGATTAAGAGAATACAAAGTTTGGATAAACCTTAACAAGTGCACCTTCAATGTTATTTTAGTCAAAATTATAGGGTTAAATATTTATCACTAAGGCATTAAAGTTGATCCAACCAAAGTTAGATCCATCAATGAGAGCCCTCTACCTAAAAATCTAAATCAACTACAAAGTATCAAAGGAAAACTCTAGGCCATTCATCATTTTATATCTCAACTAGCTGATAAATGTCAACAATTTATGCACCTTATCAAGAAAGTGGTAGATTATCACTAGAGCCAAAAGTATCTAAATGTATTTGAAGATTTAAATAAATGTCTCATAAATAATCTATTTTTAGTACCCATGAAACTAAACCATTTATTTTATATATTTCTGAAATTCAATGTGAATTGGGAGACTTAATGGCTCAACATGATGAACATGGGAAATAATGTGCCATATATTATCTTAGAAAACACCTAATTTCCTATGATTTTAACTACACTCCAATTAGATTGGCATGCCTTGCCTTATTATTCATTTCATATAAGCTTCATCATGATAATTTGAAAAACAAAACTAAGATCATTTCAAGGATTGAACCTCTTAAATATTTGTTATCCAAATTAAATCTTACAGGTAGAATGGAGAAATGGATCATTCCCCTGAGTAAATTTAATATTGAGAAAGTAAACCAAAAATAAATCAAAGGCCAAGTGTTATTAGATCATTTGGCAAAATCTCCTTTTTATGATACAAAATTATTAAATATAGGATTCTCGAATGAATACATTTTAACAACTAAAGATTCATCAACTTGGAAGCTATACTTTGATGGCTCTTCACCACCCATGGTTCAGGAGCTAGAATTCTCCTTGTTATTCCTCAAGGAGATATTATTCCAAAAGTTTTTGCACCATGTTTCCAAACACTAATTAAATTAAATAATATGAGGTGTTTATTGCATGTATTTAACTCACTCAACAATGGAACATCCACATCTAAAATTATATGGTGACTCACAAATCATAATCATACAAGTTAATTATTATTTCCAAATGAAGTATGACAAAATTATCCCCTAAAAACAAATGGTTGACAATATTAAAGTGAAATTTAGATATATCACCTTTGAGTAGGTTTCATGCCCCAGTAACAAGTTAGATGATGCAATGAAAACTATTGGTTCTCTATTTGAAATGACTCCATACAAGCATTAACACCAATTCTTGGTGGAATAAATTGTAGCCTCAACTCATCAATCCCCACCATCAAAACAAGTTTTTGAAATTACTTGTCCTAGTCCTCCCTGGTACCAAGAAATCTATGGATATGTCCATGATAACATACTTTCCTTGAATCTTAGTTGTAATCATCATAAATAATTCATCCAAAAATCCTCCTATTACACCATTTTTGACACCATGATTTACCGAAGAGGATATGATGAAACCTTGTTATGATGTCTGAACTCGAATGGTGCCCACTTAGCAATCAAGGATGTTCATGATGTCATTTATGAGGCACATATTGGTGGGATAGTCCTAGCCAAGAAATTACTTCAAATCAAATATTATTGGCTGACTATGACTCATGATGCCTATTAATATTTCAAAAAAGTGGATCCTTTAAAAACATGGATAATTGATTCATGCTCCATCACAAGAATTGTAACCCATATTAAATCCATGTTTTTTTTAGATTTGGGATTAAATCTCATTGGTAAGATTAATCCCTCTTCATCATATGGCCATAAATATATTATCACTACCATATATTAGTTTAAAAAGAGGGTGGAAGCTATGCCATTTACATATTTCATGTGTAAGTAAATAAAAAAATTCATCCTAAATCATATTATCTGTCATTATGATATCCCATCCATCATCATCTCTGATAACAAAAAATATGTCAAAAATAATTATGTCAAGGTCCTTTGAAATAAATTCCACATCAAACATAAATGGTCCACTCCATATTAACCACAGGGTAATGCCCAAGTAGAGGTGACTAATAAGACCATCATCAAAATTATCAATAAGATTGTCAGTGATGTTGGTCATGATTGTCATATAAAATTATATCCCACATTATGAGATTATTGTAGTAGCAAGCATAATCCAATGAGAGTTATACCTTACTCATTAGTCTATGGTGTTGAAATCATCTTGCCAATAGAGATCAAACTCCCTTATTTTCACATTTAAATTCAAGGCCTAATAAATGAATATGAGTATAGGATTGAATGATTTTAGGAGTTTTAACTCTTCGATAAAAACTGTCTATGTACCCTAGATTATCTCAATTCATATCAAAATTGGCTATGAAATTAATATAATAATAAAGTTAAGCCAATAGAGTTTAAGATGGGTGTTCTTGTCTTCAAGGAGAATAAAAGGAATATAAACATTGAACATAATAAAAATTGAAATTTCAAGCCTAATTGGCTTGGAACCTATGTCATTATCTTAAAATTTAGTTCTTAAGCATATAAATTGGCTACCTAGGATGGTCAGGAATTAGACAAGCCAATGAATATTATGTATTTGAATAATTTCTATAACTAAGTCATGTCATCATCATATCCTTTTATATATCCTTATTTAAAAAAATCATCCAATGGTGAAAACCAATTCTATGTCACTTTGAATAGGCATGGTGATGAAATCTAGGTTTCTAGCATCACTCATGATAGGCCTTTTATCTACAATCACTTTGTGGTTATAAAAAGACCTTGTATACTTGAGGGCAATTTCATATTTCATCTTATATTTTTCATCACTTTGCCTTCCCCACTTTTCTCATCTTACCATTCATCCGATTTATCCATGGTCCACAATTATGGATAAAATAAGAACTTATAAGGATAACGATACTTGACATAAAAAACTATGTATCAAGTCATCTATGAGGAAAATTCTACATAGATTTATGAACTATAGAAAATAAATGAAAAATTAAATGAATTTTATAAAATAACTCAAAATAAACTTTAGATCTAAGTCCACTTCAAGGGGGAAACCTCCTTTGAGAAAGCTCAATACAATAATATTCATAGATGTCTTCATCGAGCCTCAACACTTAAATACTAAATCTATTCTAAAAATACTACTTCCCTTTTATGTGGGATAAGTCAAATATGCTAAAGGGATGAATTAAAAATAATATGCATCCATAGTGACTAATACACTAATAATACTAAGAGAAGGGTGGGACACATGTTCCTAACATCCCCTCCCCCTTAGAAAAAGCTTTGTCCTCAACACTTCAGATGTGGAAGTCATTGATGAATTTGGAATAGTGGTTCCCATGTGGCATTTTATGGTTTCATGTCATGCCACTAGATTAAGAATTTTGTGATTGAGTGAGAAAAAAGTTGGTGGGTGTGCCTGTATAGGAATATTTTTTATTCGAGAAGGATGGAGACTTTATTATCAAGTTCTATTAAAACTATTTTCACTCTGATGGTAGTTCCAAGAACTTTCTTCAAAGAGGAGACATGAAAGACTGGGTGAATTCAGGATAAAGGTGGAAGATACAAATTGTAAGCAACATACCCAATCTATTGGATAACCTTATATGTCCCATAAAAATTTAGATCAATCTTGTGACACCCTTTTAGTTTCAAGGATTATTGCTTATATGGATATAAACAAACAAAAATCATTTTTTCAAGTTGAAAGGTGAGTTGAGAGTAGTGTTGATCAACCTACTACTTCATTTGATTCTATGTTAGATGGAAATTTCCATGTAGGTCATTGTGAATCTAATCCTGATGTTGGAGAGTAGTGTTGATCATTTGAATTATATAACTATCAAAGGTATATGATATAAGTGTTGGGGGTGCTTTACCATAAATTTATTTATGTGGATTAATTTTAGTAAAAGTGTGGTAGGAGGTATTGTGCCATCATTATGCAATGTGGAGCCACTTTTCCCACTGTTATTATTGTTCTAAACTAAATTAACAAAGGAATATTTCCAAAAATTTGTTAATAATTTCTATTTTGGCCATCTGCTTGGGGGTAATATCCAGAGCTCATCTTCAATTGTGTGCCTATGCATCATAATAGATCCATTGAAAAATGGATGGTGAAATTTTCATCATGATATGAGACAATTGAAGAAGGGATGCCATGAAGATGGAAGATATGATCCAAGAAAACTTTTGTGACTGTAGAGGCTATATAAGCATAGATGAGGGCACAAAAATGACTATATTTGGAGTGGAAATATACCACAAACAGGATCACTATTTTTCATCCAAATTTAGGTATCCCCTTAATTAAATCCATATAAATATCATTCCATGTCCTATTAGGAATGGGGAAGGGATAAAGCAAGCCATGAATCACTATTGTTTCACCTATGTTGCATCAGTAGGTATCACATTCAACCACCATATATTTAATTTCCCCTTTCATCCCATTCCAAAAGAAGTTTTGATGTGGCCACTCATATTTTTTGAGAAATCTTGAGTGCCTTTCTGATGGAGAAGAATGGATTTCATAGAATACAGCCTAATGAAGGTTTGTACTATTGAAAAGCACCAAATGACCCTTTTAATGCAAAGAAGAACCATACCATGAATAATGTGGTACTACAAAGGGGTTAGTGGTGAATTATTGAATGAATACCCTTTGTGGATAGATTCCAACCATTTTAGAAAGAGCATGGAGATGGTAGAAAGGAAAGTCTAGTCCTCTAATGTGTGTGAGAGAGCATTCATCATGACATTGTCTTTACCCATCTTGTAAATTATATCATAATCATAACCCATGAGTTTTCTAAACCATTTCTATTATGATGCTGATGAGACCCATTATTTAAAGAAGTATTTCAAACTCTGGTGATTGATTTTGATGGAAAAATGATTCCCAAGTAAGAATAGATGCCATTTTCATATTGCATGCAAAATTTCTTGCATCTAAAAAGGAATTTTCTAGTGAAAGCAATGGGACAACCCTTTTAGAGTATTAAAAAACTCAAGATATTTACACAAGATTCAATTTTTATGGTGAATGTTTTGGTGAAGTTCGTAAAGGCCAAAAATAGTGTGTTACACATAGCTTATTTGAGTGACATGAATGCTTGGTCAGTTGGGGCATCCCATGTGAATGAGTCCTTATTCAATAAAAAATTCAAGGCAATTGTGATATATTCATAATCCTTGACAAAATTATGGTAGTATCCTGTAATGTCTAGGAAGCCATGAAGGCTCTTGAGGGTTGTTGTCTAAGGCCAATGTTGCATGGCATTGATTTTTTATATATCTACATGGACCCCATCGACTGAAACAATGTACCCTAGATATTTAACTTCCTATTGAATAAAGGAATACTTGGACTAATTTTCACATAATTTATTAGATTCTAAAAGTTATAATTCACTGTCAAATTATTGGAGATGCTTGGTCCATGTATGGATGTAGATTGAAATATCATTAAACAAAACCAAAGCAAATTGATAAAGGAAAGGTCAAAATATTTTATTTAATAGTGCCTAAAATGTTGAAGGGGCATTTGTAAGTCATAATGAAATAACCAAGAATTCATATTGACCATCATGAGTGTGGAAGGTTGTATTTGGAATGTCATTAGAATGAACATGGATTTGATGATACCCTGAATGAAGATCTAATTTGGAGAATTTTTTTACCCCATGGAGCTCATCAAGAAGCTCATCGATGACAAGAATTGGGAATTTATATTTGATAGTGTGGTTAAGGTCATGAAATGCAATGCATAGGTGACAAGACCCATACTTTTTTGAACAAGAAGCACTAGGGAGGAGGATGGGATGGTGTTGTGGAAAATAACTCTAGATTTGATGAGTTCCCATACCAACTGTTCAATCTCAATATTTTGTATATGGGGATAGTGGTATGGCCAGATATTGGGTGGGATGCTTCATGAAAATAGAGGAATATGATGATATTCAGTGCATGAAGGGGGGAAACCCATTGGCCTTATAAAAATGGTTGCATTCTATTTGAGGATAACTTATAAATTAATAAGATAGTTATTAGTAGCTAGGAGATGGATTTGGATGGAGAGTAACTAGGTAATTACCCCATGTGATCCTTACTTCATAAGATTTTCCATGCAATGATAATTGATGATGTTAGAATATATATGAAATAAACCTTTTAAGGTGTGATTATATCCATTATCTATGAACTACATCCAAATCTTAGAGAAGTCGCATATAATAGGTCCTAATATGTATAGCCATTATGCCCCTAAGACCACATCACATCCCCTTAAGGGTAAGGAAAAAGTATCTGAGTGAAGAGTGTAATTTACTATTGTGATACACACATTAAAATACTTCCCTTTACATGGAAATTTTCCCACATTATCAATCATGACTTCAAATTTAGAACAAGGATGTACAAAGTAGTCTACCTACTTATCAATGCAGGGATTGATGAAATTGTGAGTGTTGTCAGAGTTAATGAGGATTGTGAGAGGAATATTTTTAAATAAGCCTTTAACCTTCATGGAGTGAGGGGTGGTAACACCTACTATTACATGTATATAGATATTAGGTTGAGTCTCCTAAACCATTGAGTCCTTGGAGGGGATTTATTTTTCTTGAGCATCCTTAAATTCTTGAATATCAGACTCGCTATCCTGCTCCAGCAGTGATTCCACATATAGAAATTAGAGATTTTATGTGACTCACCTATGACCCTTAACTCATTTTTCATTAAAAATTATAACATAATACTTTATCCTTATGATCCCACATCTCTTCTTGAGTAAGGTGCTTTACTGACATGGTTGTGATTGGCAATTAGCTCATTATGTTCTTTATGGGTGGGAAAATGGCAGGTTGATGTTGTGTAGAGAGTTTATATTCTGATAACTTAGCTAGACCCAAACCATCCATAATTTTGTTAAGATGAAACATTGTATACTCTGAGTGTATTGGCTCTTTGAGCCCACTAATAAAATAACTCTTGAAGAGCTCATCTGATAACCCTTCGATGTGATTATCCATTTTCTTAAATCCAATCTGATTATCACAAACTATGCATGTTTGACAGTTTTTGGTGAGAGCTCATGTAAAGTCCTCAAGTTTTGAGTGAGAAAAATTGACCAAAAGTAAGGATGTAAAGTTTTTCCAATTGGGTTCATCATTCAACTTGAGATACCAATGGTACCAATGGAGTGCTTCTTCTTCTAAGGGGAAGGAAGTAATTGGGACTTTGTTGATAGAGTAAGCAATGCGAAGGTTTAAGAATTGATCATCTTGATATATCCATCCTATAGGATCTATACCATTAAACCATGGAAATTACATCTTGGGCCCACATGATGTGTGGGGAGAAGAGAAACTATTCTCTGAATAAGACTCTTTTTGTAATTAGTTGAGCAAAAGGATATTCTATTGATTCAATCCATGCATCATATCAGTTAACTCAATGACCTATGTTTTTAATATTGTTATTTCTTCCTCCATGATATTTGTACCTACATGGGTGTATATCATAACCAATGCTTTATTTTATTTTGGCAAGGGATAGAAATATGTCTTTTAATACACAGTCAGTTTAGAAATAATTTAATTTGGACTCAATCGAAAGGGGTAAATGTACTTTTACTTTTTTTTGGTACTTCCTAGTTAAGATTGATGAAGGTAAGGGTAATTTCAAAATCATAATAGAAAAAATGGAAAATTTGTCCAAGAGGGACAAATGAGCAAAAAAGGGAAAGGAACATTGTGGGAAAATTTCAAAGCAAGAGGACACAAATTAAATAAGTTATGATAAAAGCTAAAAAAATAAAAAAATGAGATTTTTGGGTAATAGAAGTGAAATTTGGATATGGACCCTTAAGGAAGAAAATGTGCAAAATGGAATTTCAAGTGTTCCAAGAAATTTTGAGAGTCAATATAACTATAGAGTGAGAGATATGGTAGAAAAAAATTAATATTTTATTTTATTTTTAAAAATAAATTGTCACATGGTTACTCCTACCAAAAGGTTGTTGGCAAGTGTGTGGTTACTAATTATTCTCAACTCAAATCACTATGATGTTGGTATTTTTAAATAGTTATGTTGGATATGGCCCCCAAGTTTGTTCAGATGCTTAAGGGTTTTAAGGAGTCTCTCTGGCCACCATTGTTGTTTGAATGAGTTTCGCTCTCCAAAATAATTTTGGCCATGGATTTACCCCTAAATGATGACTCTTGGTTTACCTCATAGGTGGAAACTAGTCAATCAAGATAGGGTTATTTCCCTTTTAGCTGGAAACTCCTCTTAATGGGCCAACTACTTTGGGGTTCATGTGGTACTTCTCACAATGAGTTTTAGGGATTATTCCCAAGTACTTCCCAAGTTATGCAGAGGGATATTTACCCTTATCTAAATCTGCAATGAAGATTTATAAAATAGAGGAAAGGGAAAATATTTTCATAAATATCATAGCTCCCAGAAAGCTAATGATGAAAAGAATTATCCAAAATCTACCCACAGGTCAATAAAGTGCTCTGATACCAGATGTGAGGAACCTTTTGCATAGATTTACAAACTATAGAAAATAAATGAATAATGAAATAAACTTTAGAAAATAATTCAAAATGACCTTTAGATCGCATGCCACTTCATGGGGGAAACCTCTTTTGAGAAATATCAATAAAATAATATTTGTGGATACCTTTATTGGGCCTTAACACTTAAATACTAATTCTATTCTAACAATTACTAATTCCCATGTATGTGGGATGATTCAAATATTCAAAATGGATGACTTACAAATCACATGTGCCCATAGAAACTAATAGACTAATAATGCAAAGAGAAATGTAGGACATGGATTCATAACATCATCGGGGGAAGGAATAATAACCCTTAGATATTTATTCATAGATTTTCTTCCATTCCTCTTTCATTCATTATTCTCATCATTATGTTAATTTGATCTTCATTCACCTTATTATCTTGGTCATTAGAGCCATATTTATCCTTACTAATCATTCTTATTCATATCCCTTAGCCATCATAATTCCATCCCATGTCCTACGCAAGGTCTTCCCATCCCATGATCACTATTCAAAAAGTCATTCAGAACACTTAGATCAAGGTACAGGGAAATTTTTTCCATAATAATTAATTTGAATCATGATTTGTTAATATTCTATAGGAATTAATCCTATCACTAGGGATGAATTAGTGACCCAAATCATTACTTCATATGTATGTGTGTATATATCTTAATTGTGCTCCATATCTTCATGTATATATTGTCTATTTTATTATGTGTTTTAAATTACATTTCATCTTATGTTTTGTTTCTTGTCTTGTGTTCTATATAGAGGTATAATGCGAGTATTTTTTTTAGTTTAATACCTACCAATGAAACATCATGCTAATGACCTTATGTATATTTTTCATGTCATTTTGTGTTTCTACTATTAAGCATAATTCTTTGTCATTTGCTATTTATAATTGCATAATGTGACGATGATATTTTAATTCAATACATATATATGAAATATCATGCTAATGACCCTTTATATATTTTGTCTTTTGTTCCTTTCAAAGTCAATGTCTATTGTGCACTATGACAACACATCATCATAGTCAAATACATACATCATGATGCATACTAGCTCACGCTATATTAAAATGGTTTGCTCAAAATTATATTACTCAATAATTTCACTTCCACTTCCTATCTAATCATCAAAAATATTTCATATCCATTATACTATAACACATTTATCATCATATAATTATCACATCATAATATCCTCATTAATCAATAATTTTTTTCATATTACTAAAAATCTAGACATCATCATCTAATAAACACAATCATATCACATTTACATATACTAACATCATATTGATAATCTAACATCACATCATCTGAGACAATATGATAAATAAATTAAAGACAATAGAATCATCATCATGTAAATAAACACATCTAATTATCAATACATATCATATGTCAATCATACATTTAATACATCAATTACCATAACCATAACATACACAATCACCTAAGACACACACACACACACACACACACACACACACACACACACACACACACACACACACACACACACACACACACACACACACACACACACACACACACACACACACACACACACACATCCATCTAAGTCATATAAGAGTCATCCTACATGCATATGACCATCACATGTCACATCACATGAATAAATACATAAACGTTTAATCTAATTTGTGCATGCCAATAATATCATATAACATCTAATCTAAATCATCCACATCCATACTATCATATCACATCTAAGATAAATTATATGTGTCCATAATATAATCTAACATCTAATCAAATTAATGTATTCCATCTAATCTAAATCATAACATTCATCACATCAATATCCATAAACCACAATGCATAAATAAAGTCCATATCAATATAGATAGAATTATCATATACAAATGATTGTCCATGATTATATAAAAATAAGTATGTACAATATGTGTCATGGATGACCATGTGCCAAAAATACTATATACATAATATAAAAACATCACATATGAATTTGGATATCAAGAGGTGGCAGGGATGATCTTGGTGGTGGATGCATTGAATGTGTAGAGGGGTTAGACCTAGAGGATGCCTTTATGTAGCTACTCTCTGTGAACAAAGGTTCCCTATGATTTACTGGAACAACCTGATCATATAAATATCTCCCATACCTTACCTGACAACCTACCATAACAACCTATCTACTCATCTGGATAAATCCTTATGGACTATGCACTACATATTTATCCATCTATAAATTATTGCTCTTTGCATCCTTTTGATTGAGATGTGTCTATATGTTGGACAAATGATCTTGAAACACTGTCATCTAAGTAACCTAACATCTTAGTAAAGTAATCTAAGTATATTACTATCTAATTTGGCCCTATAAGGTAATCACCTGGACCTATAATGTAGTAACCCAACCCTTTAACATGCTTAACTACCCTATAAACCTATAGCCTAGCCCTATAGAGTCCAAATCTACCCTAGATCACTAGCTAGCTACTTATGTAACCCATCTACCTCTACCTATAGCCCTGATATCTTTGTGAACTTCTCCTTAATATATCATTACAAATGATCTATGGTGTTTTGGTCCTTAGAAGATATTGGTGGTCATGATGGAACTACCTAATATACACCTATATCCATGGGTGTTGTGCCTCTTTCATCTCCTCTTCTTGTAATAGGATGAAAAATATGAGCAACAAGGATTTGTGCTCCATCCCCATCTCCATCATTGGCTGCCTTCCCTATGTAATAATAATAAATGTGATAACACCATCACCATCCCTGACCCTCATTTGAATAGGTTGTCTTTGGGAATGGGATATCACTATGTATAAAATCTTGTCATTCATTCAGCTCCCTTAACCCAAAGACCATGTCAATATCACTAGTACCCTTTGGGACCACCATGTGGCTTAATAAGTGGAAACATTAAGATGTAAAATAACTATCTAATAATCACATCATAATATCTTTGTGCTATAGTTCTATCTATTGAGGGCCCCCACTAGGACCTTTCTTGGATAACTTTAGAAAAAATATGGGGCCCTTGTTATATCCATTGTTGCCTACCAAATTATCATAACACTTTATTAGGATGATATAGCTCAATAAGTTGGTCTTGATGACCTATCAAGTAGCACTATGTAATCATATAAATGGTATATTACACATCCTTCACCCAACCCCAATGAATGTCCCTATATGGCATCCATGTAATCTCTTCTAATTTAATTAAGCTCATTTAATGCATGCTTGTATAATAATACATCCTTGACAAGAGGTTTATGTGACCCAATAACAGTGACCCAACCATATAGTGTTGAAAAATATGGTACTCGTTGATGTAGCTAACCCAATGGCTACTCTGTAAGTATGTGTTCCCAAGCCCAAATATGAAGAAGCAAGGCCACCCAATGTTAAAACTAATCCTGTAGGCCCTAAAAGAGTGTTACAAGATCTATAAATAGTGTTCAAGCAACAATGTCAATTTCCTATAGAGAGAGCTCTAAAAACAAGTGATTCCAAGAAAAGGAAAAATACTTCCATTAACCAATTAACCATCTACAAAATAAAAATGGGGTACATATAGGGAAACATGAGGAATCCCCTAATTTTCCTAATTAAATAATTAAAATTAAATATAATTAGCCTATGGACCCTTTATAACTAACCTAAGGAAGCTTAAATAACATAGAAAGGCCATTTGATCATGTAGGCAAAACCCAGTGGGAAAAAGAACTACACTAACACCCCCCTTAAGCATAGTTTAGGTGAGATAAGAATTGGGTCCCAGCATTGAAAGCCTGATGAGGTACCCAAGTACATAGTGATGAACCTCCATAGGAATAATAAGAAGTTGGAACAACCCTAACCCCAATGAGAGCTCACAGATGAACAAATTTACTCTCTATGAAGGGCTTGGTTAGAATATCTACAATCTGCTATGATGCTAGACAATATTAAAGATCAATGACTTGCTCATTGATAAGCTCCCTAATGAAATTCATGTGAATCTCTATGTGTTTAGTCCTTTGATGGAGAACTATATTCTTGTGAATCTAGATAGTGCTTTGGTTATCACAATAGATGATTGTTTTCATATGAAACTAGACACCAAACTCAGTGAGAATCCGCTAAAGCTAGATTAATTCAGTGGTGGCATTGATAGCCCCTCTATATTCTAACTCTATGGATGATAAAGCAATTGCATGTTGCTTCTTGTTGGACCAACTTATTAGACCTGAACCAAGTGAGAAACTATAGCCTGAAGTGGACTTTCAACTTTGAATAGCTCTAGTCCAATCTAAATTTGTGTATCTGATCAAATCAACCTCTGTTGCTGCTCCATAGTGTATCCCATAGTTGTGTGAACCCTAAATGTAGTAAATAATATGCTTTTCTACTTTCTAGTGTAACTCATGTGGCTCTTATATAAGCCAAGAGACCAAACCAACTGCATAGGATATGTCAGGTCTAGTGTGCATGAGATAGATAAGACTACCCACAAGTTGTTGATACAAAGTTGTATCAATGAGTGGTGTAGGACAATCAACCTCAAGCTTCACACCAGATAAGAAGGGAGTAATATCTAGATTACAATTAGCCATGTTAAACCTCATAAGCAAATCAAGAAAATACTTGGATTATGATAAAGTTATCTTAGAATTTGACTGAATGATTTCAATCTTGAGAAAATAGTGTAAAAATCCCATGTTTGTCATTGAAAATTTATTTGATAGTGTATTTTTCACTATTGATATGGATGATTTTGAGCTCCTTATAATCAGTAAGTCATCCACATAGAGAAATAGGATCAACATAGAATCATCCTACCATAAGATGTAGACATTTGGATCTGAGTGGTATCTAGTAAACTTGACTGTGAGGAGAAAGGATTCCATCTTTGCATACCATGACCTAAGGGCTTATTTGAGTATGTAGATAAATTTACTAAGTCTATAGACTAAGGAGGTATATTTTACAAAGCCTTGTGGTTTCTGCATATAAATCTCTTCTTTGAGGTCACCATGTACAAAATCACTCTTTATATCCATTTAGTGAACATCCCACCAATGTGTGACTATGATGGTCAGAGTGAGTCTTATAGACATCATCTTGTCTATAGGAGCAAATGTCTTAGTGTGGTCTATGTCAGGCACCTAAAAAAACCCCTTTGTAACTAGATGAGCTTTGTATATATCGACTGACCCATCTACACCATACTTAGTCTGATAAACCCATTTACAATGGACCAATTTTCTTCCTTTTAGAAGAGGGACCAAGTCCCACGCTTTGTTCTTGATTAGGGAACTATACTCTTCCTACATAGTAGAATCCCATTCTATAATTATAGATGCCTCATGAAAGGATTAATGATCTGAGGCAATGGCCAATTAGGCATGTGATATCCCTAAAACTGTGATCATGTCCACCTTGTATCTGATGTATTTCCAACCCATCCTCCAGTACTTTAAAGTGTCTATCTAGCCCAAATAGGGCCATAATTGTATAAGATTAGAAAATTTGGAGGTAAGTACTCATCATTTTTAGTGTGAGTATGAGATGGAGGAGGATAATCCTCATCACTGCTCTCATTGCTTGAACTTGAAGAAGAATACGAATCATCTTCATCATCAAGAGGATCTTGAGGTGGATCTACATCACTATCATAAGTGAAATAAATGCCCAATGAGACTTTTAAAGAGTTTGGAGTGCTAGGATTGTGTTTAAGTGGGCCCTCACAAAACTTGGCACTCCTTTCAATGAATAACTCATGAGTTTTAGGATGGATAAACCTATATCCCTTAACACCCTCTACATACCCCATAAAGATGCAAGATTGACTCTAAGGGTCCATTGCCTTAAATTTCTTCTTGGGAACACAAGCCATTGTTGGTGATCTAAAAAATCAAAAAGTGATCTACTATAGGCTTGTGACCATCCCAAGCTTCAAAATGAGTGATTCCCTTCAAGGATTTGTGTGGAACTTAGCTCTGAATGTAGCACACATAGTTGATTACTTTGGCCTAGTAATGAGAAGTAAGAGACTTTAATTGAGGCATAAAGTTTATCATTTCCTTCAAGGTATGATTCTTGTGTTCAGACACACCATTATACTGAGGACTACATGGAACTTTATGTTTAATCTAAATCCCCTCTGATGTGCAAAACTACTCAAACTTGTTGTTGACATACTCCTTTCTATTGTCAGTCCTTAAGATTTTAATGGAGCATTTTGACTGGTTCTCCATAAGTTCCTTGAAGTCCTTAAAGTGATCAAAGACCTCATACTTATTTTTGAGAAAAAACACCTAGGTGTACCTTGAAAATTCATCAATGAATGTGAGAATGTATCTTATCCTATTGAATGATGGTTTTGGAAATATACCTATTAATTCACTGTGGACTATCTCTAAGTTTTGTTTGACTCTCTTTACTTTATCCTTATCATATTTCTCTTCTAGATGATTGCCAAGAATGTAGCCATCAGATAGGCCATCTAAGAATTTGACTTTAGGCAATCCTCAAACCATGTCTTGATGACTAAGTTGCTCCAAGTAATGGTAGTTTAATTGGCCAAATTGTTCATGCCATAGTTTTCTCACTCCATTTACATGAGTAAGCAATGTAGCTGATGGCTAATATAGGAAAAAATGTGAGAAGGTATACAACTTGAACTAATCATTGGCCTTCCCATTAGCCATGTGGTGTCACTATGTAGCTCCTTGATGACCATTGAATTAGGTGTGAACTCAACTCACTTCCCTGCACCTATGTGAGTGATTTGTTATACTAACAAAATATTGGTGGATAGTGAAGGAACACACAAAACATTATTACTTCTACCAATCCTTTTCTGATGACTTTTTCCAAAGTATCATCACCCATGAGAATTGAAGGCATAAAACATGAATCTATTCTTGAAAATAGCTCCTCTGAAGAGGCCATGTGATAAGAAGCACCTGAGTCAATAACCCAAGTCGAAGGCTAAGAAGCTACTGAAACAAGTTCCTTGCCCTTATTTTTACCATTTTTATATCTTTACCCTTTGCAAAACCTTGTGTTGATGTATTCTGAGATGAGGATTCAAGAACACTAATGTTTTTCATCTCAAGCATCTTAATCAAGGTGTCAATCTCATGCACTAAGATTCATCATGCCCAAGTTTCTTGAAAAAGTTACATTTGAGTTTATCCTTCTTAGGTTTCCCACTTGAGAAGGACTCATTTGATGATGCATTTGACTTAGAATATAATTTATGATTTTTTTTATGCTCATGATCTTGTTTAGACTATTTCTTCTCCTATTTTCCACTTTTAGAAGGCTTCTTCTTGTCTTGATTGACAATCAAGGCTTGTGATTTTGAAGACTTCAGTGCACCCATTTAAACCAAATTATCTTGCTATCGATTTAGATCAAAAACAAACTCATCAAATGATGGCATTTTCTAAGTAGATCTAAGTACACATTTGGTAGCATGAAATATAGAGACAAAAATTGAATAGTCGTGACCCAGCTTTGCAAGTATGGATATAATCAACTGGTCATCTATTTTATCAGTGCCACATTACTTTAACTATAGTCTCAGTGATTTAAACTTTGTAAATAAGTATTTTAGGGTGTCATAATCACTTGGGATCAATGCGATGAGCTCATTCTCTAGCTCATGACCCCTCATGATGTCCTGCACTCCATACAACTTGCTTAGGATTTTCCAGACTTTATACAAAGTTTTTATAGATTCAAAATGAAACAAGAGGTTGGGAGACATTGATAGGCATATAAACCCATAAGCCTTGTTACATATGTTGTACCACTTAACCTTTTATACATTTGTAGATGGCTCAGTTTGCTCACCCATAGTAATTTTATAGAGTCCTTTACCTCTCAAAGTGAGCTATATTTTAGACTTCCATTCTAGATAGTTAAATGGTGTGAGTGGTTCGATATTTAGATCCATTAATGTAGATTAGAATGAGACAAATTTGTAGAATTTAAATGAAAGTAAAGAAAAAAAATCATATAGTACAAGTACTCCTTAAAATATCAAGAATACCCCCTTGAATTTATAATGGACACATGCTTAGTCTTGGACATTGGACATAGCCAAGAATGCATCTATGAGAAATCAGTGTGAGAATGTATGAGAGGGACGTCGGGCATAGATGATAATGCATCCAAAAGGAAAGGTAAAAAGGTTTAAATAAAGTTTTAAGCCATTACACCATGTAAAAAATGGATGTTACAAAAGTTCTAAAACAATGTCACCAATGCATAGAGCTTTAGAAAATATGCACTTTCAAAAAAATGGCACCCAAAAAGGAACTACGAATTGAAAGTTATAACACTTGTTCAGTGAAGTAATTGAACCTAGAAAACCTAAATAGGTTTTCCTAATGCATTTCAAGTTCTTAAAAATGCATTACTTTGGGATCTTGGAGAAGTAAGACTCCTTAGAAAACTTGGATTGGTCTAGTATTTAGGATTGGGTTCTTACAATTGCATTACTTAAAAAAATTAATAAGTAATCGACCCAACAAAACCTAATTACTTCTTAGAAGTGTATTTCAAGTTCTTCAAACAACTTTACTTCAGGGTTTAAAATAGATTCAACTTTAAAAAGTAAATGAGTAATTAGCAATGAACCTTGGAAAATTGATTTGGTCTATGGAGAGTAAATCAAGGTTTTGAACTTGCTTTGTTGGAGAAGTTATAAGTAGTTTTATTTGGAGAAATTGAGTTGGTCTTGCTAGTGAAAGTTAGGTGTTTGGACTTACTTTACTTAGAATCTTTAGATTGCTTTACTTCTCTCAAGAATCAGTAATAACCCTGTCAAAACCCAAGCCTAATCAGGTCTAAGCTCATATGAACCATCTAAGACTCGAACCTAGAACCCTTTGACCTACTGATAAAGTGCTCTATCAACTACAAGTAGTTGTGTTGAAAAATCTTAATTACTTCTAAGTAATTGACTTGAAGAATCCTGATTACTTCCTACAATGTATTTTAGGTTTCTTAGACTACTTTACTTAATTTCTTGAATTTTAAGCAAAACAACTCAAAAAACCCAATTTGGTTTGTGATCAAGTTGTTGGGTTTGAGAATCCAATTACTTCCTATTTACTAGCATTGAGAAACCCGATTGCTTCTTCCAATGTAATTTGGGGTTTTGGAACTACTTTACTTAACTTCAAGAATTGGAAGTAAAGTAATGTCAAAAACCCAAATGGGTCTTGCAAGCAAGTTGTAGCACTTTGAAAAACTAATTTGGTTAGGAATCAAGTAATGGCCCTTTGAGAACCAAATTTGGTCTATGAAAAAAGTTTTCAGTCTCCAAGAACCTGATTTGGTTTGTAGGCAAATTTTTGGGGTTTATAGGCTTGATTACTTCATCTGTACATATGTCTGACTAGTTGGAAGAAATTGAATTTTTAGAAAATCTGTGAACTTTCTCAAAAATCTAAGAGCGACCCATTTTATATCTCAAAAAACCCAAAAAAATATGTAAATGATTTTTTTATCAAAGTCATTTTGACATGAGTTTCAAGGTAGAATAATAAAATGCCTCCAAGGTTAAAAATGGTGGCCAAGACATAAGAAAAATCACAGCAAGGTGAATGCAGGAGGATATTACTAGGGGAAAAATGCATGAAGATAGAAAAAAGGATATGATACCATGAAAGAGTGTGCCAAGATCTCTAAATAATGTTCAAGCAATAATGCTGATTTCCTGTAGAGAGAGCTAAAAAAACAAGTGATTCCAAGAAAAGGAAAAATATGTGTATTAACCGATTAACCTTATAAAAAAAGAAAAGTGGGGTACATATAGGTAAAATTAGGGCAACGTGAGAAATCCCCTAATTTTACTAATTAAATAATTAAAATTAAATATAATTAGCTTATGGAACCTTTATAATTAACCTAAGGAAGCTTAAATAACATAGAATGGCCATACAAACGTGTAGGAAAAACCCAGTGGAAAAAATCACTACACTAATAGGCCCCTAGGTGTAATCACACTATAACTGAGCTAATACAGTAGGTCACCATGTGAATATATAGTTGTGCTCAACCATGTATATGACTACATTTTCAAGGCTAATTTGGAAAACTACAACTCTTCTTAGGCAGTAAGATGTCATTGAAAATAGACATAAGGGTCAAGTTCAATTGGTTTATTTCCCCCTCCTCCAAAAATCTATCTATATCAATGTGGAATTTACATAGGCCTATCATGACATGACCTATAAACCATCACATTGTCAAAATATTACTAGATGAGCACTAATATAACTTTTCCTGTCTCATAGGGATGTAGAAGATGCACCAACCATCCTCCAATGTAATAATCATCTCAAATATCATGAAGTAGAAACTAATGGTCTTTTAATGCTAACACTCCATAAGGGTAATAATCAATGCTTGATCTATTTAAATCACGAGCATCTAATCTAATAATACAATCCAACCAACTTTAATAGTCTAAATTCCTCATTTATCAATGTGTGTAGATGCCTTAGTACCTTTGAGCATCATCCCTATGCTTCCATAACTCCCAAAGGCCCCTGTAATCATTGAAAAGTATAATCATTATTCTTCCTAATATAAAAAATTCACTAACTATTGATCCTAACTCATCCATCCACTGCTCTACACCATTTTTTGCTATCCCACTTAGTTATAGAACCCATTTTGTGCAAAGCCATTGATTCTTGTGATAAATTTCTTATGTAACTACCAAAACTACTACTTTCACCAGTGAATTCACTATTTAATCTTTTGGCAAAGCCACTACTTTCACTAACAAAGTCATTATTTAAGAATCAAAGTTGATTCTACCCTACTAGTGGCTTCACATCTTGCTCTTTTTCAATAATGCTACAACTTCTTTAAAATATTATAAAGTTTTTTACAAAGCATTATCAACAATTACAAATTTGACACTAAGTTTTTTATGCTTCCAATCCTAATGAAGCCAATAAATCCCTATTTTTTTCAAATTGGATACTAAACTATACAAAGGCATGACTTATGTTGATGAACCTGCTATTTACATTAAAAAATCATTAGAAATAAAATATATCTTCATAGTGGATTTATAAAAATCTAATTTACACCCATGGTAATTGCACTTAAATGAAAAATGTAGATCTAGTCATCAAGTCTCCATGATCCTCAGGTCTTCAAAACATCTAGAATCTCTTTCCTCATTGATGGTGGTGTGGGATATGGTCCATCTCTATGTCTCTCTTTCATGCCAAACCAAATCTCAAATTATCAAAGGGGAAAAATGAAAATGAATAGGTCTTACCCCTCCCCATACTATTTATCCCCTAGTTTTACCCCTAATTATTTCTCATTTGTTGCATGCATTTATCACATTAATGCCCAACACGTCCTAATTTTTAGCCCAAACTAACCCAATCAATTCTTAATTTATCTAATCAACCTCACCACTCTATAAATTAGCTCTTTATCATAATATTTGTTATACTTTTTCTTCCAACTTATTTTTTCCTCCTTCCTCTCTGGGATAAATACATTGGCTTGAGGTCATCTGGACTATGTAGGAAAAATTTGGTCACATTTTGTGCCCAAGTATAGCTCAACAATCAAAACTACAATATTTTATTAATATTTCTTGTAACATCCCCACTGAGATTTACTAGAATAACGTAATAATTTTTTTTAAAATTAATTCCACGTATTTTTTCATTATATTTCATAAAAAAAATCTAATTAGTGATCCTAGTATAACACACTAAATATGTTAACCATAAAATAAACATGTAAAATTTATTAGTTACTAATCATTAACATCATAAGAAACAAAACATAACAATATATAGAAAGTAATTAAATAGTTTTATCCATGGATGGTACAATAATACAACCACTACTATCAATGTACAATGAGTAATTAATTACATTTCCAACTAGCATACTATTTCAATAATAAATACAATACAAGATACAAGGATCCATTAAGCATGAGTCTCATGAACTCTAGTATCTCTAATAATCTCAAGTGTAGTCTACAAATAAGTACTACTATGGGGAGGGAAAGCATCATCCGAGTGTTTTTCCACATCAACCATGGACCATCAATCTGCCACACAATCCCACACTCAATAAATGTCCATCCCTTCATAGATGGGTAGATAGTGATGGTAAGGGAATCTAGAGAGACAAGCTAGTACCCGTGTGCTATAATATTTCTAATACATGATGTGTACCATAAGGAAAATACGTTCTAACATGATATTACACAAACATTTAAATCATAAATATGAAATGATAATTTTTAACTCAAAATTAGTTTGACCAAAGTTTTTAAATAATTATTGATCTCTAGGATCAGATAAATTCATACACAACACTTTATCGGATTACTTTCATCTGAAATTGGTGATGCTAAGTAAGCTAGTGAAGTCTATCTCACTACTTAGTACTAACAATGTGAGATTTGGATAATATAATATATAACCAATAGATTCAAATAGATTACTTCCTACTATCAAACATAAAACATGATATATATAAGAATAATAATAAATACATACATTTAGTCCATCTAACGTATGCAATGAATTTCAACTATACTATTTATCACATAAGTAATAAACATAAACAAATACAATCTATACCAAGTATAATTATACACTTAGAATGCATGTTTCTAATTTTCGTAAGTAAATTCAAATGTATTACATTCTATGACAACAACAATATCATAGTCTATTTATTTTTATGTACAAATTACTCAATTAAAAATAGCTAGTCATAATAATTTCAAACATCAAATATCACATAAATAAAGTATTTTCTGACATGAAACTTATTCTTTCATTTATACAACTTATTATACTTTTGGGAGACTATGCACATAATGATAGTGTCCAATCCCTTAGGATTTATTTGACTTAATTTAAAAATCAATAAACTATAATTATAGGAACATATCCCAATGTACAAATATAAGCTATACATGTATATGAGTACCTAAGTCCTCATATATATATGGTATTCAAATACATTCATACTATAAACTACATAATAAATATGTTCACATATACAATTACTATTATGTTATACTAATATTCATGTTCTATTTTCTATTAATAACTTCTTATGATTTGAAAAAACCATTTAGTTTAACTACTCACTAAATAACAATCAAGATCTAGCATAGGGTTTCAACATTCTCAACCCCTATTTTCCCTTGTTTTAGTCATTAGGTTTATATATAATTTCAATTTTATCAAGTATCATCTAACTCAAGTCATCTCTAAATCAAATTCATTTTGAACTTTATAACCATTGCATGGTCTTTATAAACATTTAAACTTATATAGTCTATGCTCAGTTCAAACATATTAACTTATGTATTATTCCCAAGTTCATCCCTATTGACTTACTAAATATATTAACAACTCATATCCATATAGATAGATTACTAGTTTCCATATAAGCTTCAAATTAGATAATCAAAACATAAGTCATATGATTAGAATAATATGAATGTAATATCCTAGTATTATAGTAACCAAATCGATGCTAATAACCACTACTGGTATATGACATTGAATATCTAAAATTTAATAACTGTTTCCTTTCTTAACACAGACTTATATATTATGAAAAAAAAATGGGTATATGACTTTCACCTTTCACTATATCATTTTAGGATATTTTTATCCTATCCCTTGACCTAGGCATATCTTTTAGAGGTAAAATCCACTGAGAGTGGGGACATAAATTAGTGGTGGAAAAAAATATAATTTAATTTCCAAACCCTTCAAATACATAAGCATTCAAAATAATCATTCACAAAGCATACATATCATTTATGGCACTAAACAAGAAGGATAAAACAAGATCACATATATAACACAAGATCTACATGGGAAACCCTCTTAGGGAATAAAAACAAATCTCAAGAATGCAAATACATGGATTGTTTTCCTATAAGATGATCACAAATAAGAGACTAATCAATTCCTTCTGATTAGAAACCTAGGTCAAGTCCTTTGAACCTAAAGCCTTTAGTGAAACAACTATTCCACAAGGAGCACCTACCCCTAAGATGATCAAGTCTTTCTGACCACCTTTTAGGTTAAGTCCTTATGACCTAAAACCTTGGTCAAGTCCTTCTGACCAAAGGTCTTTAGCGAAACCCTATTTCACAAGGAGTACCTGCCCCTAAGGAAGATCAAGTCCTTTAGAACCTTCTTAAAATGAACACTTCCACCTTAGAATTGATGTCTTCAACACTTGATGATGGAACTATGATTATTTGACCAATGCACAAACTCTCTCTATCTCATAGAGGCCTCTCACATAGGCATGCCACTATCTCTATCCTTCTTTACTCAAACTTTCCTCATAAACACACTCAGACCTCTTTGCTCAATTTCAATCTATAAGAACACTATTCTATCATAAAAAATATGACCTACAAATCATACACAGTTAAAAAAATACTCTACTCATAATATCATCAATAGGCACATTATCCATCCTTCTCTTCTTCACTTTAACACTCACACAACACTTACAAGCAACTACAAGTCTAGAAACCATCTTATTTGGTTTCACTATATATAGAGAAAACATGAATATCAACTCCTTGGTCTACCATTGATATTTACTTAACCCTTAATGATTTTAACATATCAATACATGGTTCAAAACAATTTTCATAGGTTGGACATATCACCTACGGGTCACCCTTAAGTAACTACACCTTTCAAAAAGGTCCTTGTAGCTCTTATAGGTCTCATGGAGACCTATTCTCCCATTTATCACTTTATCAATTAAAATAAGAAAATAATACCACTTTAAAATAAATGGTTTCACTCATTTTTTATCCTTAGACATCTTCAAATGATCACATTAATCTTTGCTCACATCTGTGAATGCTCAAACCACTCAAACACTGACCTAGTGCACAGGGACATCATAAATAAACAAACAATCAAATTCTTAAGAATTTTTCATACTTAATAAGATTTATCACAACTAAAAAATCCACATAGATATCCTCATGGAGTGTACAACACTCTCCAATATCTAATCCATCATGAGACATAGAAACAACATTAATACAAGCTTAATTAACCTTCTTGGGTCACTTACAGAACACAATCAAACATATAGTCAACTTTGGAGCCAAATAAATTTGACTATACAAATGTTAAAACCATATAACTAGGTTTATTGGATACTTCATGGATTCCTATTCATATTTTATTTTTACTCCATCAAGAAATTTGTCCTAGACCAAAAGTTATGGATGAAATACAGAGCACTAGTTCTTCCTTTGTTAAAATCAAATATTCAAATGCCAATGGTCACAATTAAACCTCAACCACTTTCCTTCATCTCGTGCTCTCACTCAACTTGGCCAATCATGCTCCATTTATATTCTTGGAATATTCTCAAAATTTAATGTTGTTAACCAAGGAACACATTGACTACTTTGAATCAATACATGTCATTAGATCAATCTGTACGAATGCCCACTCGTCATTAGATCCTTATCCTTTACCTTTGCTCAGACATTAAACATCATGAAATTATTTCCATATCACTTATTCTTAACTTATTAGATCCAATGTGCTTCATCAATCTCTTTGAAATATGCTTGACCTTTACCTCTTGCACAATTGACTAAGTATGGGGACCTTTTCAATATGCTTGGAAGGCCAAATTTGGATAGATATAACTTTTATTATGCTTAGATGCATGATATCAAATTTGGATCATATGATACCCTCACATTATAGAATCCATCATATGAATTTTTTATCCTAGAACCTACACACGTGCTATATATTCCATCACCGACATGCTTACTCAGAATTTTCTTCCATAGAGCCAACTATGCTTAGAACTGCTTGGAAGGCCAACTTTGCTCATGCATATCTTTTGATGTGCTTCATCGCATAATTTAAAATTTATAAAACATCAATTAGGATCAAAAATTAAAAAATACATATGATAATTTTGTCTTTAAACCTCCATGTGTGCAAATTATGATCTCATCAACATGCTTACTTGGCTCTACTTGAACCCTTTTACAAATTTGGCTAAGTATGAAAACTTAGTGAATTCTATCTGAGAAGCCAAAATTTCACCCTCATGTATTTTACCACACTTCATCATATGAATTTAAATATATCTCATAAAAACTATGGACTAATTTGATCATAATCATATGACCAACTCCCCCAAACTCATCTACATGTGGTAATGGTGACATCAACAAATTACTGATTCATATTTTCTACCATTAGACTCAAAATGTCTAGATGAAAATAATGGACTACTAGATGAATTATACTCATGAAAAACAACACATTAACCAACATGGACCTTTTATAATACCCATTTCACAACCTTGATACTTTGGACTTATCCCTAATCAGCCCAAACCATGCGAAAATTGAAGATCAACCAAACATACTTCAATCATACTAGGACAAGAGTATTGCACACTTTGTCATTATCACTTAGACTAACAAGGAAATTCATCCACTAAAATAGACAAATCCATGACATCACCATGACATCATTGAAAACTCTAGAATAATCTCCCCTTTTGTCATTGATGTCAACACACATCATAAAAAAATAAACAACTCACCTTCCTTTTCTCTCTTTAAGTACTCTCACCATAGGAAATTTCTCCCCCTTTGACACAATGACAAAGTGGGCATGAAATAATCTATAGGACCTAAATTTTTTATCAATAGGATTATACCATCTTATAAATATATTACAAACTCCTCCTTACCTTGAGCTTAGCTCTTCTTGCCTTTACATCTTCCTTTTGTAACAAGCCAACACTCTTCTTCAACTAAGCACTCTAACTAATGCAGAAAGAACACAAAAAACACTGAAACTTGATATAACTCACCAAGAAACATCTTATATATAATCCCCCTAATATTTATTATCCATTACACCTTCTAAGCATCTTCAAATCTCCACACACTATGAAGAACCTCTATACAAGCTTACTAGCCTTCTTCCTCAAGCTATGACAAGGACCATCAACAACGCTTCATGCCACTCACTAAATAAGAAACATGATCTAAACCAAATTTATAAAACTCTTTGAAATACACATACCTTTCTCTTTTGGAGAAACACTAACTCTTCACACTACGCCTGTCTAAATTCCTTGTAGCCTTACCTGGAACTTGTAAAGCCCACAAATTTTAGTAGACACATCTTCAAAGACTTAAAATTGATATATGGATCACTCTCATATTCCACCTCAAGCACACCAATTTTAATCACCAATATCATCCTCTACAACATACTTCATTTATAAACCTACTAGCCAATTAGGCCTCCATATTGACAAAAACTTGAATATCTTGAAAACCACAAACCTTCAAATCTTTGTGAAACATGATTTGACAACCCATTTGGCCCATTCAAACTATTAATAATCCTCATACCTCAAATCATAATTAAAACCACTTTTTTTAGCGTAACATAAAACCCTATAATCTCAAAACAAATAGGGTCAACAAACCTTCTTCTAGTCAACACCTACCTCTAAAACTTCTTACATACCTGGAGACAACCCTCAGTCACTTCTATACCAAGATTTGAGATTTCAAAACTTTGGAAACATTTAATTCCTATATTATGTATTTGACCTTTTTAAGCACCAAACTCTTCTTGACATTTCATCAATCTCATTATGTCACCTAAAAACACCCATTCTATCCCTATAGACACTGCATACATAACACTTCTCCCATCTTGACACACCAACACCAAATGGAAACACTCATCTCTTACCTTCTAGGACTTTTTGAAGAACATCTCATAAAAAATGGTTCTCTATTGAAAGGAATCACTTAAGAAGCATAGATAGAGACCTCCTCTACACCATAATGCTCTAAAACAAGAGATCCTCATATTATTTCTCCTCCTTGGTCATTTGGTGCTTATAGTTTTTCTTCTTCTTTTTTGGTTTAAGAGAAACAAATTCTTCATCCACTACAAAAATCTCCTTTTCTTTTATTATTGGATTATCAATACATGAAGACAACATAGATTCATGGCATACCTTTTCATCTAAAGAATATTCCTTGCATCTTAAAACTTCATCACAAGGCATTGAAAATATATGTTTTCACATAAAACTTTCTCAACAATATAAGGATGTTCACTTGGATCCATACATACCTCATAACTAGCCTCAACCAACACCCTGGTCTTCTCTTTGAGCTTGGTCTCTTCATTCTCAACATGAACAGATAATGAGAGCCCTTGACACTCCTCAAATTATGAAGCATTTTCCACCATAGTAAATAAATTACTTGAACCTACAGACTCATCATGACTCATACTTACCACCTTTGGTTTCAATGAGTTAACCTACCTTCTTCCTTGCACTCTTAGAGCTTGATTGAACTTATTCTATCTTATAGGCATTTGTTTGTAGAATCTAGAAATGTGACCTCTCTGTTCATAGTTGTAGCAAACCAATTTTTTTTCCAAAATCTCAACTTTCCCTACTTGATATGAAAAAATATGTCAATGTGTCCCATGTAAAAACTAAAACAAACTCTTCCTTTTGAGGAAGACTCACCTTGCCTTAACTTATTTGGACACTTCTTAGAAAAGTTTCCCTCATCAAGACAGTTGAAGCACTTAATTTTGTTCATACCTTTTGACCAATGACCACCATCATAGTTCTATGAAAAATCATTTCTAAATGGTCTTTTTCATTCTCTAGATCTATGCCCAAACTGATTACATGTGTAACCATAACCATTGAAACTTGCATACCTCATGGCATTTGGTTATCTGATCTGATTTGTCTTCATTCTGCTAGCACCTTCATTTTTTGTCTGATGATTTATCCTCAAAGACTGATTATCCTTTTTCACATTAGTATTCATCTTGTCTTGAGTTTCATTCTCTGGTTCTTCTTTGTATCCAAGACCTATTCTATCATTTACATGCTTTTAACCACTTAGAATATTATCTAGATCACTTGAGCTCTTTTCAAATCTTATGTCTTCACCTTGATTACATAATTTTCTAACTCATCTTTCAAAGACACAATCTCATAAGCATACCTTGAGCATTCCTCTTCTTTAGATCTTAGATTTGTAGACATAGATTCCAATTTGTAATTAAGAAACATGATAGCACCTTCATGCTCTCTAGAGTCTTCAACCAGCCTTACCTCAAGGATACTGAATTGCTCTTCATAATCCTTGAGTTTATATTTCATATTCTTATTAAACTTATTCTCTATCTTCAATTATTCAAGAATATTCATCAATTATGTCTCACACTCCACCTCATCTTTATCATCATCTAAATCATTCCAATTAGACTCCATTTGATGCGATTAACTACCTTCCTCAGCCATGAATATGGATTCATCTTCTATAGGACCATCATCTTCATGATCATACTTTGAGTGACTAACTTCACTATCATCTGATGAGCTACAATCTTCTTTGGTGTAAAAAATATTCTTGTCCTTGAAGTACTTCTTCTTGTTGTCAAACCTTCTAAATCCCTTTTTTATTTTATCAGACCTGAATGATCTCTTTCCATCATCATGACCTTGATCATGCTTTTCATCTACATCCTTCTTATAATTATGAGGGTAATTATTAGCAAAATTTCCTACCTCTCCATAATTTAAGCATTTGAGGGTTAGTTTACCCTTATACTTTCCTAAACTTTGGAACTTCTTCTTTGGCTTCATTTCAGTCTTGAAAGCTACTTCCTTCTTTGGTGGTATATCATCATTTACTCTCATCTCATATGCAACAAGGGTGCCATGAAATTGATCCATGTTCAATTGAGTAAGATCATGATTTTATTCTATAGTAGATACTTTTGGATCAAAATTGAGGGATAGAGACATTAATACCTTTTGAACTAAAATACCCTCTTTAAGGTTCTCTCCAAGACCTCTGATGGTGTTCATAATCTCATCAAATATTTGCAAAAAGGATGCCACATAATCTTCTTATTTCATATTGAGACTCTCAAATTGTCTTTAGTGAGTCTATAACTTTTTCAACTGAAACTTTGAATCTCCTTCAAAAATATTATTCAATTTATCCCATATTTCCTTAGTAGATGTGCAATGGATTACTTTGGTGAACTCAGTCTCTATAACACCATAAGTAATGGAATTCATTGCCTTAGAATTTTTCTCAAACAACTTCTTATTTGCAACACTAGATAGAGGAATAATAGGAGTAGAATAATGATCCAAAATAGATTTACATACATCAAACCCTAGGGACATAATATATGTCCTCATCCTAGAACTCTAAAATTCATAATTGGATCCATTGAACATAAGTGCTTGCTTATTAGAGAAACCACTTTGCACATTCTAACTAACAATTGTACCTTGGATCACCTTTAAGTTATTAAGCCTTTACCAAAGAACTTGCTCTAATACCAACTGTTAGAGGTATAATCCACTAAGGGGGTGTTAATCAGTGGTGGAAAATAATCTAATTTAATTTCCAAACCCTTAAAATACTTAAAAATTTAAAATAATCTTTCATGAAGCACACAAATAATTTATAGCAGTGAACATGAAGGATAAAATAATATCACATATATAGCAAAAGATATACATGGGAAGCCCTCTTGGGGAATAAAATCCACTCTCAAGCCTAAAAACACATGGAATACTATCCTATAAGATGATCACAAATAAGATAATGATCAAGTCCTTTTGATCAGAAAGCTTGGTTAAGTCCTTTAGACCTAAGGCCTTTATTAAAATAACTATTACACAAGAAGCACTTGCCCTTAAGATTATCAATTCCTTCTGAACACCTATTCGGTCAAGTCCTTATGACCTATAACCTTAGTCAATTCCTTTTGACCAAAGGTATTTATTTAAACCCTATTTCATAAGGAGCACCTACCCTTAAGGAAGATCAAATCATTTATGCCCTCCTTTAAATGAATACTTCCACCTTAGAACTAATGTTTTCAACACCTGATGATGAAATTCTGATTATTTGACCATTTTACAAAATCTCTCTATCTCATATAGGCCTCTCACATAGGCATGCCACTATTTCTATCCTTCTTTACTCAAACTTTCCTCATAAACATACTCAGACCTCATCGATCAAATTCAATATACAAGAGCACCATTCTATCATTAAAAATATGACCTACAAATCATACATAGTCAATAAAATTCTCTACTCATCAACTCATCAATAGGCACACTACGTATCCTTATATTCTTTGCTTCAAAAATCACACCTCACATATAAGCAACTACAAGTCTAGAAACCATCTTATTTGGTTTCATTATATATAGAGAAAACATGAATATCAACTCCTTGGTCACCCATTGCTCTTGCATTAACCCTTATAACTTTTCTCATATCAAGACACAACTCAAAAAAGATTTCATAGGTCAGCCATAACACCTATGGGTCACCCTTAAGTAGTTACACCTTTTAAAAAGTCTCTTGTAGCTCTTATAAGTCTCATGGAGACCTATTCACCAATTTAGCACTTAATAAATAAAAACAAGAACATAATACCACTTTAAAATACATGGGTCCACTCCTTATGTCCCATTTAACATCCTCAAATGATCATAGTCATATTTTCTCACCTTTTTGAATGCTCAAACAACTCAAACATTGACCTAGTGCACAAACACATCATGAACAAACACACAATCAAATTATTAAGAATTTTTCATACTCAATATATATTGATCACACCTCTAAAATCCACATAGAACATCTTAATGGAGTACAAAACACTTCTAATAGATAATATTTCATGAGACATTGAAATAACATCAACACAATCTCAATTAACCTTCTTGGGTCATTTACAAAACACAGTCGAACACACAAACAACTTTAGAGCATAATAAATTTGATTATACAAACATTCAAACCATATAACTAGGTTCAATGGATGTTCCATGGATTCATCTTCATCTTTTATTTTTACTCCAAGAAATTTGTCCTGGGTCAAACATTATGGATGAAATATAGATCACTAGTTTTTCTTTTGTTAAAATCAAATATTCAAATGCCAATTGTCATAGTTAAACCTCAACCACTTGCCTTCATCTTGTGCTCTATCTCAAATTGGCCAATCACAATTCATTAATCTTCTTGGAATATGTCTAAAATTTTATGTTGTTAACCAATGAACACATTCAACACTTTTACTTGATACACACCATTAGATCAATCTATATGAATGCCTGCTTAGCGTTCGATCCTTATCTTTTACCATTGATCAGATGTTAAGCATCATACACTTCTTACTACCTCATTTATTCCTAAATTATTGAATCCAATGTGATTCTTCAATCTCTTTCAGAGATTCTTGATCCTTACCTTTTGCACAGTTGACTAAGTATGGGGACCCTTTCAATATGCCTGAAAGGCTAACTTTAGATATATATAAATTTTACTATGCTTATATGCATGATCTCAAATTTGGACCATATGATCTCTTCACATAGGATAATCTATCCATATAAAAATACGATCCTAGAACCCACATATATATCCCATCATTAACATGCTTACTCAGAATATTCTTCCACATAGCTAACTATGCTTGGAACCACCTAGAAAGCCCACTTTACTCATGCATATCTTTTGATGTGATTTATTTCATGATATAAAATTTAGCATAAATAAACTAGGATCAAAATTAAACAAAACCATATGATCATCTTGTCTTGAAACCTTCAAGGGTGCAAAATATAACCTCATCAACATGCTTACTCAGCTTTGTTTAAACCCTTTTGCAAATTTGGTAAAGTCTGAGAACTTAGTGAATTCTATTTGAGAAGCCAATTTTTCACCCTCATATCTTTGACCATACTTCATTGAATGACTTGAAATTTATCACATACTAACTAAGGAATAATTTTATCATAATCATATGACCAACTCCCCTAGACTCATCCACACGTGGCAATGGTGACATTATGAAACTACCTATTAAATTTTTTTACCATTAGACCCAAAATGTCTAGATCAAAACAATGGAATACCAGAGGAGTTATACTCATGAAAAATAGCACACTAATCACCATAGACCTCTGATAGGATGCCTTTAACAATCTCAATACTTTAGACTCATCCCTGATCATCTCAAACCATGTTAAAACTAAATATCAACCAAGCATGCTTCAATCATACTAGGACAAGAATATTGCACACTTTTTCATTGTCACTTAGACTAAAACGACACTTCACCACTCATATAGACACCTCTATGACATCACCATGACATCATTGACAAATCTCCAACAATAGTTAATTTATTTAGACTTGGATTAACACACTAAGTTTTATATGAATAATCATATAGTCCTGATATTTAAGATCATGGCTTCCAAAATAACTGAACTCAGACCTACACACACACACACACACACACATGGTTTGAATGATAATTACACAAAGTATTGAATACATATGTTCACGGTTTGAATAACAAAAGTACATAGTTGATATGTATATAATTTCATGGTTTTGTGTAATAAATACAAACATATTCCATATATATATGAATATATACATAAATCATACATATATGTTCTCCATGTTTGAATGCCAAAAGTAGTTAGTCCATATATATATAGTTTCATGGTTTTGTGTAATTAATTTACACATTCCATATATATTCTCATGGTTTAGTAAAATAGGGCACACATTCATGTATATACATATCAAAACTCTAAATGCACTTCAAAACAAACAATACACAAAATGTCTATATCAATCTATTCACTCATCTAATTAACATAGACTTCATATTTATACCCTAATAATTCAAAATATATATAGTCCTATGTATTAGATATATACACTCAAAATTTTGAGATTTATATCTAATTGAATGTATGTATGTATATATATATATATATATATATATATAATATAGTTTCCAAACAAAACTTAGTTATCATGTATATCAAAACCATCTATCTAGGGTTTTATATTTATTAAGCTAGGGAATTTTGATTTCACAAAGAAATAAATCCATTTAATCCTATCAAATTCATACATACACATAATTTTTTGGCATTCCTTAGGGATTTAGGGGATAGAGGTTTGTTTATGCGGATGGTCAATCCATCCATAGGGCTAAACCTATATCTTTTTTAAAATGCAAATCAATTTCAAAAACCCTAAGTTGTAATTATTACACATATTTTTCCTAATTCAAACATTAATTAAATACATCACCAACCTTATAAAATCTTCTAGTTGAAATAATATGAACCATAAAAATCCTCCCCTTTCTCTCTATTCTTATTTCTTCTCTTCTTTGTGTTGTCCATGCTCTTCTCCCACTCCCCTATTGTCATTATTTTTCCATCTATCTTTATCATTTATGTTTTCATGAAACTATTAGCATGAAGATCACCTTTCTCCATCCATAACATAAATTATCCATCCAAAACTGAAACTAATTCTAGTTAACTTCATTTTTACTCAATGAAGAAAACCCTAATTTCTCTTAAACTTTCCCCAAATTCCTTAATCATTATTTTAATCTCTTAAATCTTGCATGATATATTTACATTACATTCCCATATATCACCTCACAAAAATTCCAATATTAACATTATTTCTCAATGATAACTAACACTTCAAACATCACTATTTACTATGCATTCCAACTAATGACTAGGTTTAGTTCATGGGATAGTCTTAGGATATAATTCAATATTTGAAATAACTTAGTAAAGATAAAAAATATCATGTATTTAAATAATAGTGTGACTAATATAAATTCAATTATATTCTTTTATCTGAAATGGTAAATTTCACAACTACTATACCAAAAATAATGGTATTATAACAGTATAATCATTATTATTACTACGTTATACACACTATCCAATGTCTTTTATTATCTTTATATTTTAAGGCATTAAGCCATATAATTATATTTATCAAATATAATAATGATATCGATATAATATTCTATAACATTACAAAGACATTATAGTTAGTTTATAGGTAATAGTAACTAGATACTATTCACGTTGATTTACATTCTTGTAAAGCATTAATAATCATGAATATTATAACATGACATAATCATACAAAAAAATTATACACTAAATCTATGTATAATATACACAATGCAATCACACAAGATTAATTACACATAAGCATTAAACTAAATTAAATCACAACTAACACACATAATCAATTATCTAAATGCAAATAACATAAAAAGTATACTAGATCTAACAATTCAAATAATGCATATGATGAGTACTATCTAATGTGGTGTGTGAATGGGTTCTAGTCATTCCTCTATCATCCCCTAACACCTCCATCTATGCCATCCTCTCCGGTGATGATTTCCCTCCATCATGCTCTGAGGGATGAATCTCTCCTGCATCTAACTCACAACAAGAAGGTAGTTAACCCATAACATCATGATATATATCATAAAATAATTTTATAAAAACTAATAAACATGATCATAATATAAATTATATACAAATAGAAATAACTCATAATAATGTAATCATGTAATCAAAACGACATACAACTGTCCCATAACAACATATGACTTAAAAATTAGTTAAAAAGTAATTAATCAATTTACCAACCATAGTAATCCATGGATAATCAAGGAAATTATCTTAGTGAGAAATTGGAATGTGACATCCTTGCTCTTAAATCTGGTCATCATCTTGATGAAACTTATTTAAACACTAGTTTTGAATTAAAAAAAACATTATTTAACAAAATAATAACATAGTATGAAACATCAAATTAAGAAAACAAATGTGGAAATAGCGTATAGAACTCATCATAGTCATCCTAAGTAATAATATCCTTAGAGTATTGGTCCCACAAGAACTTGCACTATGACACTTCTCTATTACACAAATAAATTTTACGAGTGTCAATTACTCTGATTGGTTCTACCATGACCACCTTGAGATCTAGAACCTACAAAACATTCTAATTGAACACATGTGAAGGATCAAATATATAATTTTGAAGATAAGATACATGGAAGACATTATTCAGTAGAGCTAGGGATGGTGGCAATGCAAGCCTATACGATACATGATTAACTATTACCAAAACCTTGAAGTGTCACACATATATCAGTGAAAGTTTTGATGACTTCATGAATTTAATCAAGATATTTTATGGCTTAACCCACAAGAACACTTTATCACCTACTAAAAACTACCTATCTATTCTCTTCAAATCAACATAACTCTTTTGCCTATCATTAGCCTTGGCCAATATCTATCTAATTGATTTGACTTGATCTTCCATATCTAAATGCATCTCAAGTTCAAAGACTACCTTGTCTTCTAACCTGTCCCAACTAATTGGTGTCTTGGACCTTCTTTTAGACAATGCTTCAAATAGTTCCATATTCAAAACTGATTGATATGAGTTATTTTAAGCAAACTCAACCAATAAAAGGTATTCCTCCCACTTTTATTATTTATCCATGTAATACATACAAGGATATCCTAGAATACTTAATTAACTCACTTAGTTTGACCATCATTCTGTGGGTGATATGTGTGATGAATTTTATTTGCATGCCCAAAGTTGAATTCAAAGTTAACCAAAACCTAGAAGTCATCCTCGGATCATGATCCAAACTTATCTTTTCTATAAATCCATGCAACCAATACACTTATTTTAAGTACCTCTTCACAAGAGTAGGTACATCTGTAAAATTGCTTGGTATAGAATGAGCTACTTTGGTTAGTTTGTCAACCAAAACTAAGATCATGTTGTGCCTATTCCATGACAATGGTAAACCTTGGACAAAGTCCATACTGATCACCTACCACTCCATTCTAGTATGTAATGTAGATACAATAATCCATCTAGATGCACGTGTTCAAATTTCACATGCTAACATTCCAGACAACATGACACAAAGTCTATTGCATCTTTCTTGATTCCTTTCTAGAAATAAAGTGGTCTAAGTTATACCATAAGTTTGGTTGCTCCTGGATGTCCTAAATATGGAGCATTGTATAGTTATTTTAGCACCATTCACCTCAAATTCTCCTTATATGATACATACATCCTTCTATTGTATCATAAAAGACCATCATTTTCTATGCTATATCCTTTATACCTACGATTTTGAGTATTCTTAGATAGTGCTTTCTAGACTTGATTGTAGAATTCATTTCTTGGTGAGAATTTGATCACTTGATCCCTGAATGTACTCCTGATAGTAGCCATAGATGATATTTACCTTATATAGCTTAAGACATAAGTTACTCTATTTTTATTACCTTTGATATAATTGATATCAAAATCATAGTTAAATGAAAACTCTAACCAACATCTCTGATGAGCATTCATATTTGGTTGCATGAAGATGTACTTGACTCCCAAGCTATCAGTTTTGATTTTGAATGATTTTCATAATAAATAATGCCTCCAAACTTGTAAAGTATGCATAATTAATTTAAATTTTAGGTCATGAGGGGCATATTTCTCCTCATAAGGCTTCAAATTCCTTGATTCATAGGCTACCACTGCACCATCTTGCATAAAGAATCCTCCTAGTCCATCCCTTGATGCATATGTGATCACTAAAAATTGACCATTGGGATTAGGAAATCTTAGCACTAGTGCTGAAGTAACATTTCTTTTCAATTCATAAAAAACTAATTCACATTTATCTGACCATATAAAATTTTTATTCTTATGCTATAAAGAAGTAATCAGATTAGCTATATTAGAAAAATTTGGAACAAATTTCCTATAATAGCCTATTAAACCCAAGAAACTCCTTAAATTTTGAACATTATTTTGTGTCAACCACTCCATAATGTTTATATATTTTTTGGATCTACTAAAATATCATTTTCAAAGATAATTTTTCCTAGATATTGTAATTATTTTGGAAAAATGCACATTTGGACAACTTGTCGTACAACTTGTGCTTCTACAAATGTTACAAAACTAGTATCATATGTTGAAGATGATCTTCTTCATCCTTATAATATACAAGAATTTCATCTAAAAATATCAAAACAAAATGATCTAGATAATCTTTGAACACACTGTTCATGAGATTCATGAATGCTATAGGAGCATTTGTCAACCCAAATGGTAACACTGTAAACTCATAGTGCCCATATTGAGTTATAAACATTGTATTTGGAATATACTCATATTTTATCCTTAACTAATGATATCTTACTCTAAGATAAATTTTAGAAAATCTTGTTACTCCTTGCATCTAATCTAAAAGATCATCTATTCGAGGTAGTGAATACATGTTTTTGATAGTCAATTTATTCAACATTATATAATCAATACAAAGATGAAGAGTACCATCCTTATTATTAAATAAGACAATTGGTGTACCTCATAGTAATACACTTAGCATTATCAATACTTTTAATAATAATTCATGGAGTTGAGCCTTCAATTCAACCAATTTGGTGGTTGTCATTCTATACAGTGCCTTAGACTGAGGATATATCTAGGTATGATACTTATAGAGAAATTAAACTCATGTTTAGGAGGCAATCCTAGAAATTAATATGAAAACACATCATGAAAATTCCTAAGGAAATGTTAATATTCAAGGGATGGTTCCTTAGATTCATCCATTTCATATATATTGATGATATATGCTTGACATCTTTTTCCTTGATCCTTCCTAAGTTGCATTGAAGAAATATACCTAAGACTCAACTCTCATTTTCACCCTAATTTGTGTCTAATTTCTAAATTTTTATAGACACTCCACCTTCTTTAGATATTAATCAACCTTGGATTTATGCTTCACAAGTCAGTTGACCCCCAAGATCACATCTTATGACCTTAGTGATGATGAATAAAGATCTACTACTATTGTGAATTCGGGAAACCTAATCTCTGATTCAACTAAAAACTTATCAACTTTGACTTTTGACTCATTTTCATATTGTAATGACCATGCATATTCCATTACTCCAAATTTTCTAGATAACTTATTTAGAATTCTAGGAGTTATTAAACTTTCTATAACCCCTAAATCTATCAAAATGGAAATTGGATCTTCAAACAAAATACCTAATAGTTATATGGGTAAAGCTTATAATTTGGCTTGCCGATTATTAATTGTCACATGAATACATTTTTGAAATGTTCCTTTTTGAGGAGAAGAACCTTTGTTCCTTGATTTATCCTGGGTACACTTACATATAAAATAGTCACCTCCACAAATGAAGCAACTTCCAAGTGGTCCCTTACTGTCAAACTATTGGTTTCCCTTGAAACCACCTTTGAAACCATTCCTCAATTTCATGTTAACTAAACCATTATTAAATCTTGTATTCTAACTCTTGAACTGACTCTTGGAGTCTCCACTCCTATGCTTCCAGTTCTTATTTTTGAAAGTAGGCTTAGAACTTTAAAACTTTTTCTTAAACTTATCTCTAACCTGAGAAAGATATTTAAACTTCTATTGTTATTTGACTACCTTCTCAGAGATTTGGTCCATGGTAGATGGTCCATGAACATCCACCTCTCCACCAATCCAAGGTTTTAATCCCTTGATGAACTTCCTAATCTTGAACCTCACATCTTCCTAATATTGAGGTATACATTTTAGAAGTTTGGTGAACTATTCCTAGTACTCATTCACTGATAGGTATTCATAATTTAAATTCTAAAAATTTGTAAGATTTTGGTCAAAGTATAATTATGGAAGCCATCATGATTTGAAAAGTGTCACAAACTACTCCCATGTAGTGGTAGTCGAGTTAAGATTTATTTCCAATTTATTGTTGGCCCACCACATAATTGCTTCTCCAACCAACTAGTGAACTCCCCAAACTACTTAGGTGATCTCAGATTAATTATAATCTTGAAATACTTTTCCATCTCAATCAACCATGCTTCAACTCTATCTTCCATAATGATTTAATCAAACATAAGTGGATTCAACTTTTTCATATCTCTAGCTAGTTCCACAACTACACATGCTCTTACATCCTGAGGCACTTCCTCATGTCTTTGCTTTTGAGATATTTCCTTATTAGTAGGATGAAGTTCAGTCACATCTTGATAGGATTCCTCCTTGTCCATGAATTTCCTATTCTAGAGCTACAATTTGGTCCCTAGTTTCATTCATGGCTTCAAGAATCTGATCCAAATTTGTTTTTTGCTTAGTGATAAATTAGTTAGGATAAAATAGAGGGTTATTGTCATTAACATTCAAATGACCCTCTCCATATGCTCTATTTCACACCATTATCCATTATATTAACATAAGGATATAAAAATGTTAGCATACTCATTAAGTCATAAAGTTTGAGTCACAACTCTGATACCATAACATAACATCCCCATTGGGATTTACTAGAATAATGTTATATATATATATATATATATATATATATATATATATATATATATATATATATAATTAATTCCACATATTCTTTCATTATATTTCACCACAAAAATCTAATTAATGTAACATCTATTAGCTACTGATCACTAACATCATAAGAAATAAAACATAATTACATATAGAAAGTAATTACATATTTACAACCATGACTGGTACAATAATATAGCCACTACTGTCAATGTACAATGAGTAATTAGTTACATTTCCAATTGGCATAATGTTTTAATAATAAATAAAATATAATTTATAAGGATCCATAGAACATGAGTCTTACGAACTCTAGTAGCTCTAATAATCTCAAGTGTAATCTCCAAATAAGTTCTATTGTGGGGAGGGAGAGCATCATCCAAGTGATTTTTGTCAGGAATCCGACAACACCGGAAGCATATAATTGATTACCAAACCAAGCAACTATAATATGCAGAAATAACCAGATTCACCAAGTAACTAGAATTCAGAATAACACAGCATATGAGAGACAATACACCAATTGTATTAATAACTCTTACAGAAGGAAATACAACAAAGAAGACTGCCACAGTTCTTCTTCCTTACACACATCTAGGGCTCACACACCTCTAGATGATAAACAGTAAATCTTCCCTCAAAGCTCTCTCTCCTAGGTCCCAACACCCAACTCAAACACAGAGTTGGTGTTCACCTTATACCTGTGCTCCACGCACTCCACAAGTACACACACCTGTACTTCAAGTAGATCATACTTGACCCTGCTCCCTGTTGTGTTGCTGTCCTCCCTGATCTTGCACACCTGCAAATCAATCTGGTTCTGCACACCTGCAAACCTGGATCATACATACACATACACCTGCAGATCAACGATCTTACTTACCATGTAGATCTCCTATATAGGCCATGCACCTGTGACCAAGATCTTACACTCCTGAAGAACCCAGCTGGCTCTCCAATCCAACACCAACACACCTGGTACTGCGGCACTAGGAGGAACGCACCATTGCTCTACCTCACACACAGAAGGAGCTTATAATTATGCTCTCTTACTCCCTAGCACTAATTTACAATACAACCATGAGTTTCTTATATAGAACTCATCCAAACAATAATTAGACACCTAGTACAATAATTAGATCCGCAGCTCTTAGTCTATAATTAGAACTAAGCATGCAAACTCTTGGTTCATCAACCAACTGCCCGTAATTAACTCGCAGTCGAACCACACAGGTGACCGATGTCGGTCCCTGTCCGCCTGGGGGTCGTCGACACCGGCCGATCTCTGACCGACGTCGGTTGCCTTCCTGCCCTATCCTGCCGACGTCGGTTGGCCTGACCGACGCCGGTGTCTCTGACACTCAGCAACTCTCCTGCAACCTCCTCTCCTGTCTGCATCAGTGAAGCTTTTAGCTCCACAACCTAACAATCTCCCACTTGGAGATAAACACCTGCACTGTACCTGTACCTGTATCCCGTCTAATCTGTTTCCTGGTTTGTATCCCTCTTCAAGCTCAACCCTGAAGACCAACCACCACACATCCCGTGGTGTAACTCCTGTCATCCGAGTACCCTGCCGCATCCGATCCTACAATCTCATGTAGTGAAGTCCTGACCCTGCATAGCATGAATCCCTGCTGCTGGTCCCTCTCAAATCCCTGAGAACTCACCTCCCCGAATTGGCTCCTAACTCTCTGACAACTCCCACTGCATGGGAATACTCAGGTCTATACCAGACCTCATGTGATTTCGGACATTGTACCTGTCCAGCCCTTAGTGTGCTCTGGCTCTGCATCCCGAACCTCGCCAACACCTGATTCGCATCAACTCCCACTGGAGACAAAATCTACCTGTGATCTCCATGTCTCCCATGTCAAAGAATTCCGCTGCTACAAACTCCTCCTGACATGCCACTGAACTAATCTTACCCTTAGCTCAGCAAAACCCTGTATGTACAAACCTGCTATAGCAAAACATATCATCCACATACAGCAACAGAATGATTTGCAATCATCATTCCCTTGGTAAGTCAAACCACAGTAGTTACCCTGACACTGACTAGAGTCGTGCTCTGTCATCCCCCTGTCAAAACCTGTACCACTGTCCTGCAGCTCCTCAAGACCATAAGACCTGGTCTTCCGTCTCACATATCCGTTCTCTCTATTCTTCTACTAAGGTATCCATTCGTCTCTGTGCTTTCATCCCACTGGCAAACCTACCAAAAACTCTCGTCTGGTTCTGCATCATATACCTGCCATGCTCCCACCTGTTTCCTAGATCCTTCCTGCTCTACAATCAGCAACAAGTATAAAGAAGAGGAACATGAATTTGAAGGCCTACTTACATCTTCAGTCCTCCGTATGGGTGTTTGAGACTCCTTGACAACATGCTGTCCACCCAAAATTCATTGCAGTGACCGACCTCGGCCACCCCACAGTCTGCATCCGACCGACGTCGGTTCCCATGCGCCTGTACCTGACTACCAACCTGCACAGCTGATGTCCCTTCTACCGACGTCGGTCCTCTGACCGACATCGGTATTACCTACTGCTGACGTCGGTCCTATAACTGACGTCGGTCTTACTCTGCCCGACACTACCGGCTTCGGTCTGCACATGACCGACATCGGCACCTGTCTGTTCGACGCCGATTCCTCCTGACCGACATCGGTATCTGTGTTTGCCTGTGAGTGATGACTTTTTACCCGCGAGCTCTTTTGAATCAATCTCCATGTCCAAACTGCCCTTGCTCAGAAGTATCCAGCCTATCCACTGAACTCTGTCCGCCATCTCCTCCAAGAACACCAAGGCTTTCCAGTTCTTAAGCCTGTCAAATATATCTATCTTCCGCTTAAGAACATGCATCTCCTTCCTGCTCATGTGACCAAGCCTACGAAGCCACGTCTCCGCAACAGAAGAAGAATCAGTAATATAAACAAGTAGATAAAGAGTACCTGTTTTCTTACCACCAGCTAATTCAAGTGCTACCGCTGTGAGAGTTCTTGTGCATCTCTCATCACCCAATCTTTCTGAAGAAATTAGCCATATCTCCAAACCTGGGACCTGCATGACCTTCTTCAACCCCTGTGTGTTGACCGCCTGCAATTTCAGCTTCACTTCCCCTTTGCCAATTCTTTGGCAAGGCTTACCAGCTCCTCTACCTGGGGCTGCATGGAAAGAGGCAACCGAATCTTTTGTCCAAGATTCAACTTTATCCAAGAAACCTCCCAGAGCATCCTGTGCAACAATACCTGCAACTTCTGCTTCTTCAGTTTCTTCATGCTGATCTGCTACCAACCAACAATATGCTTTTACCTGCTCTTTCTTTCCATCGGACCTTAGGTGACCATCTGTGCTTTTCAACTCCTCCATCCTTAGCTTACTTTGATTTGCTGTTGCTCTACTCCCACAAGATCAGAAACCCCTGAGAGTGACCTGTAACCAAACACAACCCTGCTTCCTGCAACCTTAGCTCTGATACCACTTGTCAGGAATCTGACAACACCGGAAGCATATAATTGATTACCAAACCAAGCAACTATAATATGCGGAAATAACCAGATTCACCAAGTAACTAGAATTCAGAATAACACAGCATATGAGAGACAATACACCAATTGTATTAATAACTCTTACAGAAGGAAATACAACAAAGAAGACTGCCACAGTTCTTCTTCCTTACACACATCTAGGGCTCACACACCTCTAGATGATAAACAGTAAATCTTCCCTCAAAGCTCTCTCTCCTAGGTCCCAACACCCAACTCAAACACAGAGTTGGTGTTCACCTTATACCTGTGCTCCACACACTCCACAAGTACACACACCTGTACTTCAAGTAGATCATACTTGACCCTACTCCCTGTTGTGTTGCTGTCCTCCCTGATCTTGCACACCTGCAAATCAATCTGGTTCTGCACACCTGCAAACCTGGATCATACATACACATACACCTGTAGATCAACGATCTTACTTACCATGTAGATCTCCTATATAGGCCATGCACCTGTGACCAAGATCTTACACTCCTGAAGAACCCAGCTGGCTCTCCAATCCAGCACCAACACACCTGGTACTGCGGCACTAGGAGGAATGCACCATTGCTCTACCTCACACACAGAAGGAGCTTATAATTATGCTCTCTTACTCCCTAGCACTAATTTACAATACAACCATGAGTTTCTTATATAGAACTCATCCAAACAATAATTAGACACCTAGTACAATAATTAGATCCGCAGCTCTTAGTCTATAATTAGAACTAAGCATGCAAACTCTTGGTTCATCAACCAACTACCCGTAATTAACTCGCAGTCGAACCACACAGGTGACCGACGTCGGTCCCTGTCCACCTGGGGGTCGCCGACACCGGCCGATCTCTGACCGACGTCGGTTGCCTTCCTGCCCTATCCTGTCGACGTCGGTTGGCCTGACCGACGCCGGTGTCTCTGACACTCAGCAACTCTCCTGCAACCTCCTCTCCTGTCTGCATCAGTGAAGCTTTTAGCTCCACAACCTAACAATTTTACATAAAAAACTTGGACCATCAATCCTCTGCATAATCCCGCAATCAAGGAATGGCCCTCCCTTCACATATGGGTAGATAGTGATGGTACAAGAAACTAGAGAGACAAGCTAGTACCCATGTGTTATAATATTTATAATATATGATGTGTACCACTAAGAAAATACATTCTAACATGATATCACATAAACATGTAAATCATACATATGAAATGACAATGTTTAACTAAACATTACTTTGGCAAAAGTTTTCAAATAGTTATTGATCTTTAGGATCAGTCAAATTCATATAGACCACTTGATTGAATTACCTTCATCTAGAATTAGTGATGCTAAGTAAGCTAGTGAAATTTGTCTCACTACTTAGTATTAGTAATGTGAGATTTGGTTAATATAATATATAACCATCATATTCAAATAGAATACTTCCTACTAGCAAGAATAAAGCATGCTATATATAGGAATAATAATAAAAAATACATATAGTTAGTTCATCAAACATATGCAATGAATCTCAACTATATTATTTATCACATAAGTAATAAACATAAACAAATATAGTCTATACCAATCAGGTATAACTATTTAATTAGACTACATGTTTCTAATTTGCGTTAAGTAAATTCAAATGTAGTACATTCTATGACCACAATAATATCATAGTCTATTTATTTTTACATATAAATTACTCAATTATAATAATTCAGTCATAATAATTTCAAAGATCAAATATCACATAAACAAAGTCTTTTCTCACATGAAACTTAATCTTTCATTTATAAAACTTGTACTTTTGGGAGGCTATGCATATAATGATAGTGTCCTATCCCTCAATATTTTATGACTTAATTTAATAGTCAATAAATTATAATTATAATAACACATCCCAATGTACCAATATAAGCTATATATGTATACAATTACCTAAGTCCTAATAAACATACATTATATATATATATATATATATATATATATATATATATGTTCTTCATCAAATACATTCATACTATGAACTGCATAATAAATATGTTCACATATATAATTACTGTTATGCGATACTAACAATCATGTTCTATTTTCTATTAGTAACTTCTTATGATTCAAAAAAACCTTATAATTTAACTATTCACTAAATAGATATCAAGATCTAACATAGGGTCTTAACATTCCCAACCCCTATTTTTTCCTATTTTAGCCATTGGGTTTATATATCATTTCGAGTTTCTCAAGTTTCATATAACTCAAGTCATCTCTAACTAAAATTCATGTTGAACCATATAACCATTGCATAATATTTATAAGAATTTAAACTTATATAGTCTATGCTCAGTTCAAACATATTAACTTATGTAATATTCTCAAGTTTAGCCCTGCTAACTTACTAAATATATTAACAACTTATATACATATAGATACATTATTGGTTTCCATACAGGGTTTGAACTAGATAAGAAAAACATAAGTAATATCCCAGTATTATAGCTACCAAATTGATGCTAATAACCAATACTGGTATATGCCATCAAATATCTAAAAGTTAATAATTGTCGCCTCTCTTAACACAAAATTATATATTATGAAAATAGAATGGGTAAATGACTTTAACCTTTCACTATATCATTTTATGATAGTTTTATCCTATCCCTTGACCTAGGCATAACTAATTTATTTATACTTAGCTTATCACACTAGGTTTTATATGAAAAATCACACATTCCTTATATTTAAGATCATGGCTTCATAAAAAATTGAACTCAGACACACACACACACACACACACACACACACACACACACACACACACACACACACACACACACACACACACACACACACACACACACACACACACACACACACACATGCACACATGGTTTGAATGATAATTACACATAATATTGATATACATATGTTCACGGTTTGAATAAAAAATAAATACACCATTTATACTTATATGTTCTCATTATTTGAATAAAAAAATACACAATCTATATGTATACAATTTCATAGTTTTGTGTTAAAGATACAAACATAGTCCATACATATACAAATATATACACAATTCATACATATATGTTCTCCCTATTTGAATGCCAAAAATACTTAGTCCATATATATATATATATATATATATATATATATATAATTTCATGGTTTTATGTAATAAATTTACACAGTCCATATATATTCTCACTATTTAGTAAAACATGGTACACAGATACTATATATACATATGAAAGATCTAAATGCACTTCAAAACAAATAATACACATAATTTCTATATCAATCTGTCCACTCATTGAATTAAGATAGACTTCATATTTATACCCCCAATAATTCAAAATATACATAATCATATGTATTAGATATATATACTCTGAATTTTGAGATTTATATCTAATTGAGTATATATATAATATAATTTCCAAACAAAACTGAATTATCATGTATATCAAAACCATCTACCTAGGGTTTTATATTTCTTAAGCTAGGGAATTCCACCATCACAAATAAATAAATCCATTTAACCCTATAAAATTTACACATATATAGAATTTTATGGCATTCCTTAGGGATTTAGGGGATAGAGCTTTAGTTATTTGGGTGGCTTAGACATCCACAGGACTAAACCTGTATCATTATTAAAATACAAATCAATTCCAAAAACCCTAAGAGGTAATTATTACACATATTTTTCCTGATTCAAACATTAATTACATACCCAACCTTATAAAAGCTTGTAGTTAAAATGGTATGAACCAAAAAAATCCTCGCCTTTCTTTCTTTATGTTCTTCTTTCTTATATTCTTTATGTCATCCATGCTCTTCTCCCACTCCCCTCTTATCATTATTTTTATGTCTATCTTTATCATTCATGTTTTCATGCAATGGTTAAAATGAATCTCCTAGTTCTCCATGCATAACCCAAATTATCTGTCTAAAGCTGAAACTAATCCTAATTAACTTCATTTTGACTCAACCAAGAAAAGCCTAATTACTCTCAAACTTTCCCCAAATTCCTTAATCATTGTTTTAATCTCTTAAATACTGTATGAATCACATATGTTGCATTCCCATGTATCACCTCACAAAAATTCCACTATTAACATTATTTCTCAATGTTAACTAAGACTTCGAATGTCACTATTCACTATGCATTCCAAACAATGACTAGGTTTAGTTCATAGGATGGTCTTAGGATATAATGCAATCTTTTCAATAACTTAGTAAAGATAAACAATATCATGAATTTAATAATAATGTGATTAATATAAAGTAAATTATAGTCCTTTATCTTAAAAGGTAAATCACATAACTAGTATATGAAACATAATGGTATTATAACAACATAGTCATTGTTATTACTACATTATATAGACTATCCAATGTATTTTTTTATCTTTATATTTTAAGGTGTTAAGACATATAATGATATTTACAAGATATTATAATGATAACCAAATAATTTTTTGCAAAATTACAAAGACATTATGGTTAGTCTATAAACAATAGTAACAAGATACTATTCACACATAATTATGTTCTCATAAAGCATTAACAATCATGAATACAATAACATGATGTAATCATACAAAAACACTATTAACTAAATCTACGTATAATATCCAAAATTCAATCAAACAAGACTAATTCCACATAAGCACTAAACTGAAATAAATCATAACTAACACACATAATCAATTATCTAAATGTAGATAACATAAAAAATATACTAGAGCTAACAATTCAAATAATGTGTATAATGAGTACTATCTAATGTGGTGTGTGTGTGGGTTCTAGTCATTCCTTTATCATCCCCTAACACCTCCATTTACCCCATTCTATTTGATGATGCTTTCCCTTCATCATGCTTAGAGGGATGAATCTCTCCTGCATCCAACTCACAATAAGAAGGTAGTTAGCCTATAACATCATGATATATATCATAAAATATTGTTGTAACAACTAATCAACATGATAATAATGTAAATTATATATAAATACTTGTCTCATAGCAATATATTCATGTAATCAAAGTAACATACAACTATACCATAATAACTTATGACTTAGAGTTAGTTAAAAAGTAATTAATCAATTTACCCACCATAATAATCCATGGATAATCAGGGAAATTAACTTAGTGAGAAATTGGGATGTGACATCAAAACCATCCACCCAGGGTAATATATTTCTTAAGTTAGGGAATTTTTCCATCACAAATAAATAAATGCATTTAATTCTATCAAATTTACACATACATAGAATTTATTAGCATTCCTTAGGGATTTAGGCATTAAATTGTTACATTATTCTAGTAAATCCCAGTGGGGATGTTAGATTGTGGTATTCCCAATCAATTCTTAATTTATTTAATCAACCTCATCACTCTATCAATTATCTCTTTATCATAATATTTGTTGCTCTTTTTCTTCCAACTTCTTATTTCCTCCTTCCCCTTTGGGAGAACTACATTGAATTGAGATCTTTTGGACTATGTAGACAACATTTGGTCATATTTTATGTCCAAAAAAGCTCAACAACCATAACTACAGTATTTTATCAATGTTTATAGGTCACTCAACTCCACACATTAACTTTTAATCCTAATATTTTGGGATAAAACATGTCCAAGCAATCAATTTTACATCTATAACTCTTGGTCTACAACTCTCCCTTGCATGTGTCCTTGTTAAGGATACTTTTAAAGCTTATGTATTCATTTCATCATTGAATATGTCCTTAACCCATAACTAGGGCATGTCAACAACTGTTGATAATAGTAATTTTAAATTCCTCACATGTGTCTTTTTTGGGGCATCATCAACAATCATTTATCGTTCCCTCAATATCATTATTGTCAAGTTTATCGACATATTCCCAAACATCCATGCTTGTCAAATTATGTTTCTCTTTTCGAGTGGCCATATGTCTTAACCCTCTCCCAATGACCCCTTAAAGTGGAATCACCCGTATTAATCTACTAATTATCATGATCAATCTTTGTTCTGAGGTCATTAATTTTTCTAATTTTAATAGCCTTTCAAAGAAAGGAAAAATGTATACATCCAAAATTCATCCATTCTTTCTTCATTATGAATTTTTACTAATCCCCACTAATTAACATCATATCATTATTCCTAATCTGACATCCCATATTTATTCCTACACCATACTAACCTTACCCCTCATCCCATATTAATTAATCATCCTATTATCTCTTTCTCATCATTCTATTTACTCACTAGTCATCCTCACATTATTTAATAATTTTAAATTCCTAGTCAGCTACCCCTGACTACATCCTACTAGGCTCTCCTATAAGCCTAGTTTCTAACCTCCTACTAATTATCATTTATTATCCCTAAATACACCTATAATCTTTTAATTATTCTCTATAAATATCTAAAATCTCTAGAATATCCTAGACAATTCCTCTATAGAATCCTCTAGGAAGTTTTAATTCCTAGAGAATTATCCCACCCTTAATCTTCCACCATCATGGTTAAATTATAGTAATTAATTTCTTCTACCACATTTTATTTAATAATATACACCTTAATGCAAAAGATAAATTATGAATAATGATTCCACCTTGTCTATTGTCAATCTCTCAAGCATCCTTCCATCACCATTGTTTCAATTTCTTGAGCTCCTGTTAAGGCAATCCAACATATCAATTTTTTTTTAAGGTCATCTATTGTCATTTAGGCATTTCTACAACTCATCAAGAAAGATTAGTTTGATTTTTAAAAAAAGTATATATTTTTATATTTCATTAGTTATCCACATTTAGTTTAATTCCTTTTCCAAATAAGAGGTGTTGTGTAGGTTAGGATAGGATAGAAAATTTTAGTGTTCTTCCATTGTTGCTTACTTTCAATTTATATTCCTAATGTATCACATCACAAGAACAAAGGGAAAAGGCAAATTAGTGAAGAGTTCCAAAGGAACTAGGGATGATGAGCAACATGTAGAGAGAATCACCCACAACGTGGAGCATAGAAATGGGGAATAAACATTTGACATAGAACCCGAGGAAGATAGATTGAGTGGGAAACTAGCCACATGGACCTGCACTTAGCCATTTGAAATAAACCAAGCTAATTTAGTGATTGACATGAATGCATGAAAAAATAAAGTGAAAAAAATATAATGCATGTTGACTTTATCTAGTAGTTTTTGGAAACAAAAAGTTTATGGTTTGTAAAATTCAAGGCTATGACTAAGGTAGGTTGACTAGTTGGAGTCAAGATTACTTGTAGTGACAACTATTGTCAATTGATCGACATGGAAACCATGGCTATAAAATGGGAGTAAAGACAACACTTAGATGTGGTTTTTGTTGATATTTATTGTTGGTGGGAGATAAGAGTCAAATAGTAGGCCAAACTGTATCTATATTTAGAGTTGGAGTGAGGAAGAAAGAACTAAGGGATCTTAGAAGGCCTATAACCTTAGTGTTGGATAGAGATATGAGACTCCATAAAGTAAGGGACGAAAAACCCCCTATGTAAAGTTAAGGATCTAAAAATACATTGAATTTTTTAAATTAAAATGTAAAATAGTTTTATTAATCCAATGTGTAACTTTGAGGGCTACATGGTGAAGCATCCTTTCACTAGGAACCCTCTTTGTGACTTGCATTATTATCTTATACACATTGTAATGCTATATATCATTGATGATACATGCTATATTATTAATTATAAAATTATTTAGAATGGATAATATCATTTTATTTCCTTATATGCAATTTTTCATTATTGCATGTGACCTTATTGAATCTATATGGGGAAATATTTTTATCTATTTTTATATCTTGTTATTTTGATCATTGTTTATGTCTTGGTAAACAATATTATAAAAATAGGAATTGAATTCTAGAGATAGAAAAGGTATGTAACTTTAATTATTGGTGACTCGTACTCCATGTGGACCATATTTTGCCAAGTATGTACTCAGATCTCTCTTAAAAATAATATAAATGTGGTTCCATCATTAATATATATCGTATTTATTTTTCAATACTTTAGAATTTTTAGAAATTGTTATGATCATTTGGTATTAACCTATGAATTTTTATATAAATAAAGAATGTTTTTGTCAGTTTACAATTACATTATAGTTTGTTCTATAAAATCATAGATGTTTCAATATCTATATCATGACTTTTTCTACTTTAATATACATGCACACATAAAATCGTACATCAAGTGGGGTGATATTTAAACACCTAAAAATTATCTCATGGTATGTCTTTCTCTTTAAATTGCATGATTTTTGTATGATTATCTATTTTTGATAATTGGTCTAAGTTAGGCTTTGTTGGCATATTTTCCAAGTTTTATTGTCTCTCTATTCTTATATTACCCTTCTATCTTCTTCGTCTCCATGTTTTTATTTTTACATTATCATAACACCCTAAAATTATGGGATCTATTTGAAACATCATAACATTCTAGACCCTTTAAATGGTTCTTTTTGGTCAAGTGCACTCTTCCTTCTTGTCCAATATTTTTCACATTTTAGTCATTTTGAGGTTGGTTTGGTCTAATACGATCCTAATTTGAATTTATTTTTATATAAATTAGAAAAAATGTGTCTCATTTAAAATAATATTTTAAAAATATATTCAAAATTACATTATTATCATTATATTAAACACATACATTATAAAGAGTTAAAGAAATAATTAGAGAATTTATCATTTTTTGAAGCTAGTATTTCCCATGGAGAACTCTTGGTGCACAACCTAAGGTTTTGTATGTCACTCAATTTTTTTTTAAATATTAAATTTATTGTATTACATATTGTTTATTTCTTAGGGGATTGATACTTACATGACACTTAAAAAAATCTAACTAAGCCCTAACACATTTCCCCAAACATTAATTGTTTTGCTTAAGTTTAAGATATTGTTGCAAATAAATTAGAATAATAAGAAAGTATGGTTTTAATGTTATAGGTTTCACAACACAAATACTATATTGAATGCATTGAAGATCCATATAAAGAAAAAAAAATGTCAATTTGGTTTAAGACCTATTTGTTAGCTATCTTGAGATCCTTTGTACATTTTAAATGTCTTAAGTACAACAAATGATTTTGACATATGTTACTAATTATTGTAATATTTATTGGTGAGTCATTAATGGTGGTAAATTTCCACATTCGGATCAAGATGATTCTTAAAAACTCATTTTTTTAGTTTTATTATTTATATTCCCTTATTAGACACACAATTAAAATATATATGTTGTTACAATCAATGGTTAAATAAGGGTGATGATTCATCTTTTGGCCATGTGAGAGTTGGGATTATTGTAGGTTCATAATTGGAATTATCAATGTATGGTTTAACTTATATATATAGGATGTAAAATTTCATCTCACATAGAAAGAGAAATTGAAATGTGGATGCATAGTATGTGTATTATTTCAAATGTGAAAGATTGGTGTATAAATATGCACAACACAATAATAGCACACAAAGGTATTGCAAGAAAATTTCATTGATGTATTTTTTCAATAGATGAAGGAGATACTATAAAGTTCAATAACACATGGATGATTGTAAATTTATGTGTGGCATGACATATATTTTTACATAAAATAATAAATATATTATGACAATATACAAAAATGGTGAGGTACCATGTGTACATAGGATCCAAAGTCAATTTGAGAAGTGCATAAACTCGCATCAAATTTGCTTACAGATCACTTAGCCCTTATTAATAAGAAATAGTCCCCATTATGCCTTTTATAAATAATAAAAATTAACTTAAAATTATTGAAGGTTGTACCACTTAGATTGGTCAACATATCTCCCTACCTTAACTAGTCAGAATTACTGATGTTTGTTATGGAAAGTGTGCATTATTATCACTTAGAAAAATATGATTATTGGGTGATATTGGTGTGTTCAAGATAAAAATATTAAGTATATCACACTTGTATAGTTTAAGAAACAAGGGGTAGCATGGGTTCAACAATTATATGTTAAATAATAGAAGAAAACCCATGTATTGTGGTAAGTAAATAAAAAATATGTTCTCTCTAGATGTACACAAGATTGTGTTTGGACCATAGTGTAGAGGATTGATATTATGATACAAACCCTTAAATAATTCCTTTTTAATATACAACCATATATTTTTTCCCACCTTGAACTCATGCAATGTGTAGTGTATCTTGTGCCACTATTTATGATTCAGCTATCAATGCAATTTTTTTAACCTACTTATGAGTGATATAAATGTGTTACAAGAACATTTAGTCATTTTCAACTTCTCATTATTATGTGTGAAATTATTTTCTAGATGGTACCTAGCAGGATATATATAAAGGTGTTGTAGGTTAGATCCAAAGACAAGTTTGGAATGGACTATGCCCTATAGAGTTGTACAAAACTCTATTATAAGCATCTTGACTATATATAAATGTTATCAAATCAAAATTTTGGGTGTGTAATGTTGAACATTTATAGAATATGAATAATTTTTATGGTTGAAAACTTTCATTTGTCTATCTATTTAGGGATGAAATTTAATAGATCAATATAATTATGTATCCATCATGTACCACGAAGTCTTATAAAATATTTTACAAACATGGGCCATGATTAGACACAATACACATTGGAAATCCAAAATAATATTTTTGTCACCAACAAACCCAATTTATTAAATAGAAGTAGGGGATAATGATTTTAAACTATCAAAATAAAAAGAAATCATTTTGGACATTATTATTTTTATTTTAAATTTTTTACCTTATTAAAATGATATCCAAAATCCAAATCATTATAGGTTAAATGCAGGAAGTGGCCTAGAATGATCTTCCCTAGGGAAGTGACTGAAGGCCCTAGGAATCATACTCATGCTAAGGTTTCAATAGACAAACCCATCATCCCAAAAAAAGACACTACTACCACTGAAGATAATTAGGAGGTACCTTCCTCCTAGATCAATTTTAGTTTTATATTTCTTATTATAATTCTAAGTACTATTTTTTTTTAATTTTTATCCTCTCAACCCTGATTGGCATGTTAAAATTGTTGTAATGCATTCTCGTGATTTCAGATCTCTATAAAATATAGATTTTATCTTATTAAATAAAAAAATGAAATCCAAATGATTTTTAAATTCAATTCCTAATCTTTAATTTTTTAGAAGTTAATTTTTCCTCTATAAATAATTAAATAATGAATTTTATATGTTTTAAAACAATTCTAGTATCATATTTTCACTTTAAATTGATTTCAGTTTTTATTTTAATTTATTATTTTGTATATGTATAACTTTATTACTAAAACATCCTTTAAATTTATTTTATGTTAATGTAACTTGGGAAACCCAAATTCATAAAGTTTTATTTGTGTCACTTTGTGTTTTCCTTATTTAATATGGGACAAAGCAATGCCACATGGCACTATCCCAATCTATGGATCTTTAGAGATTTTATAAAACCATTTATTTTAACCTTTTCTCCATAAATAGATAGTTGTCATGTATTTATTGTGTCTCAAATTTATTAGAGAAGTCTTATATTCGATGGAATAACTCTTATATTCGATGGAATAACTTGAACCACATTTTAACATCCATAAAACATGGAACCATAAAGGTAATATAAGTGACAAAATTATAACCTACTTTCTGTATGTAAAATGGGATGATGCCATGTATCCCCACAAATCTGATTATGGCATCATTATTTAATTTTTAAATTAGCTTATCAATTTTTTTGGTTTATTAACTTTTATTTAATGTCATGGAAAATTAAAATGAAAAAATTTTAGAATAATATTTTCAATTAATGAAGTGAATTAATAGCTCAGGGTTTCATTAAAAAAACTCAAAAATCATCCTAAATAAAGATTCATTTCATTATTGTGGTGTTTTAAAATTTATGAAGAGACACGCTAAATTCAAAGTTCAAGAAAATCAAGTAGATAAAAATGGATATTAGTTTTCTAAGGTTTTGTTCTTAAGAATGGGGGTTTGTAAGGAATAAATGGACTTGAAAAAAGATATAAGAGTCATAGTTTTCATTCCACATATATGGAGAAAAAAAATTATATTGACTTCTATTATTTCTTCAAAGACACCAAGCTACCAAATGATGATGAATATGACCTTAAAAATGAAGAAGAGGATACATAGAAGATTATAATTTTTTATCTCAATATAACTATAAAAAAATTAATATTTTACCATGTTAAGAAATAATAATTAAAAATTATCTGCACCATCTAAGAAGGTAGTTACATATATATCTAGTTTTTCCATCTGACATATATTAAGACTACCTAACTCAATATTTAGTTAGAGCATATAATGGATAGCTACCTATCATTCCAAACACAATATTTATGATGTCTTTCAAAAGTGGACAAAAATCATAATTCATGGAAAAATAAGTAAGTCTCATTTCATTCATTTTTGTAGAGTTCCAATATAAGGATCCATGTTTTTTCTAAACCATTTGTTTGGAAGGAGCATGTCTAATCACATGGATGTGAATTACGTACCATTATTACATTATGTATTATAAAAAGGTAATCCTCATAATTTTGGAAAAATAATTTATTTATTTTTACTTAAGGTTTTCAAGGAGTGTAAAAATGGTCAAAATTTAGAAATGGTTTTTTATTTAGTTTATTTTGTATTTTTTACATTGGATTTCAATACCAAGTTATTTGATCTCTAGTTTTTTTATTTATAACTATAAATCAATACATCATTTGTAATGTATTTTATAAAACCTTTCACCACAACACTTACCCCCTCATTCAAAATGAAAATTTCCTAGTAGTTCACAAAGCCAACAAAAATACAAAGTGCCCTAGAATCTCTTTAACCATGAGAAATGATATTCATAAGTTGGAAAAATAGTTATATTTCAAATATATTACAATTATAAGTATTGATGAAGCCCTTAGATCCATAATTTATTTCATAATTATGTACTTAAGAGACTAGTAATCACATATATTACTTACTAGTTTTATAATGGTATACCATTGATTATAAAGTAGAACAATTAGGCCATTTTTCTCAAATTTAAAATGAAAATAGGATAATTTTTTTTTTCTAGTTTCCCATGTTCAATATTATAGGGGAGGAATACTTGCATACATTTTTAATAAGGCTTATTTCTAGGAATGGGATCTTAAGATGAGAGTGGATGATTATTTAGATTCTACAAGCTAGAGAAACAACATAAGATATAAGCATGGCCTCTTCATAGAGCACAATAATCTCATGGATATTATAGATAACAAAAGAAACTATAAATTTATAAAAATCATGGAGGAATAATAATTTTATAATGACCAAGAAAAGAGAGCTGGAGTCATTGAAAACATAGGTAAATCAAAATATTTAAGTTATGACTATATCATCCGAAGCGAAGAGCTCAAGTTCAAAATCTCACCTAATTTCTAAGGCAAAATCATCCATAAAATTTGAGATATTTAAAGGTAAGTATCCTTATTTAGTTTTATTTCATATTAATTCAATGCTACCTCATGATAGTTAAGTTTTTATTCCATATATTGATAGTTCAAATATTGTAACTTTACTAAATAGTTCAGATAAATTAATTTTTTATAATTTTTTTATGATAACATCTAATTAAGTATCGAAATAAGTATTAAAAATACCCAAAATGGTTCAAAATAATTAGATTCAATAAAATATAAATATTGATTAGGTTAATTCCCCATCTATCCCAGGAGGCCTTCCTAAGCCTTATTTATATGATTGGATGAGCCAATTTAAATTTGAATAAATAAAGAAAGAAAAAGTTGACATGATTATATTTGAAGAACCAAAAAATACATATAAAGTATGAGGACAAGAAAATAAAAAGTGACACTAGATATAAGTGAAAGATAGGAGGAGAATAGACTATCACACAAACATAAACAATGGTGTATTTGGTCAAATTAAATAAACCTACTACCCTCTTCATATTTTAGACATGTAATGATTTGAATTTTTATTAGGTGTCTAAAAATTATAAAGAATATTAGAAAATTAATTTAGAATTGGAGAGTGAATTCAATAAAACCAAAAATATTTCAGAATATTAAGTCATGGTAAAGAGGGATATTTGGAAGACATTTTCTCTTGTGGAAAATAATTGTTTTTAGTTTTATTAAATTTATAAAATCAATGGTTACATGTCAAAATAGTTCAAGATAATTTATATAAAAATAAATTAAAATTAGTTGAGGTAAAGGTCATTATTAAATTCATAGAAGTTACTTGTAAACAATTGAATTTAACTCATTTGATGTTATTGAGATTACAAAATTCAAATTAGACATAGTTTAGGATATTGTAAATAATCTCTCACGTATCTTGTCTAAGATTGTAAATAAAGTACAGGCAATGGCATAAAAATTGGGTTCCTTCATTAATAAATCCAAGCATTTTTTTAACTATTTTTTAAATTTATACTTTGTAAAACTAGGAATGGAAATGGATTTTTCTAGATGTATTCAGAGGAATGGTTGAATTGGTCTTTTATAGTCTTAAAGCATAAGTTACTAGTCAAAAAAGGATTCACGGAGATAACATAGAAGGTTATGTAACTTCTTTGACACAAATGGTGGAGTGTACTCGCATCATCATTGAGGATGTAGAGAAGATTATATTGGAGATTAAATCGACCTTCTTAATACCAAAAAAATACTTATAAAAAATGGCCTATTGATGTTTTTTATGTAGAAGAATGTTCCAAGACTTATACGGCATTAATGGAAAATAAACTAGTACGTGGAGGAGCGTATAGGTTGGTTGGTGTATTGAAGGGTTTAGTGGATAGTGTAGTTATGTTATTTAGTTAACATATCGAAGAGGTTTAGGAGTAAACTAATTTTAGTGTTGATTTAAGGACACTTGAATTTTTTTAGGAACCCTTTTTTTAATTTGTGTTTTTAAATTAAAAATCATTTAAAACTATTAGAAATATTTATTGAGATTTCTTTTATTTCATGCACCTATCATTAATTATTTTGATTATTATAAAATAATCAATTAGAATAAGTTTGATTTAAGACTCCAAATTGTATTTTTAAATTTAAATATTAATTTAACTCTTTTCTAAGAAAAATAGGTTCATTAATTCAGTATATTCATGTTAAAATTTGAGCTACATTATTTTTAAGGTCATTTTCAAGTGGTGAATCTTGGTCAATTTGCTTGTTTTGGTAAGAAATAATTTGAACTCATGCTATAAGATTTTTAATTAATAAAAATGTTTTGGATTTGTAAAACATTGAGATTTTTTTAATCATTTGTTATTTAAATTGTTGATATTTTATGATTAAATTTTATACTATCGTTTATAGATTTGAGTTCACGTTATTTTAATGAGAGATTGGTTTATTTTTCACGAGAATCAATTGAATATTATGATAATATTACCATATGAGGGTTGAAAATACTTCCTTTAAAATTTAAATCTAGATAATGAGAATCTATTAGTTTTATTTGAAAAGAGTTAAGTTAATATTTATAATAAATAATGTCATTTTATTCTTTTTGTTATCATAAGTTAGTGTAAATAAATAGGGTAGAGTAAAAATAACAATATAACTAATTCTAGTCAATGATTTTATGAATGTGTCTTTGAAAGGATAAAATGATCTCCATTTTGATCCTATCTTTAATAAGGCCTAAAATTAGATGGTCTATAAGATATCCCTTAAACTATGTACATGTCAAAACATTGGACAATAGGTTATTTGACATTATAAGGAGGTCAAACTAGATACTCCCATAAGAATTACTAGGTCAATATGAATCAACAAAACACTAAGAACTCTTTTAGAAAGGTATAGAAAAACTCGAAGAGATAAAGGATTTCCTAAGAGATCAACTTATATATGAATTTGAAATAAATTATTTATATTAATCCTTTAACAATATTAATCACACTTAACATGATTAATGGAATTTTGATTGATAGGAACCACTTTGAATATCCATAGGGTCAGCCATGACTTACTTACGAATTTAGATAAATACATACGTCGATTTAAAAAATGATGGGGTTAGAACTAAAAAAGTACATATTATTGCATTTAAATTTTATTTAAGACTATTGGATGTAATACATGAAGATAGAACATATGGATTTTTTCCTTTCGCGTATGAAGGACTCACCTATGACTATTTTTTGAACTTAATAATTAGATTTATGATTTATCAGGAATAATTTCAAAAAAAAATTATATCTCAATTTAGGGAGGTCATGGACCCATGTTTTAAATTCAATATTTTTGTTGTGATAAATAAATAAATTAAAGAAACCATGAGATACTTGAACCATAGATTTTGAGTTATGTATAATATAATCCCTAAAAATTACAATAATGTTACCCCATAGACTATTACATGTATATGGATGCATTAGATCTAATAAATATTATTCTCATGAAAATATATGCCTCTATTATTCTAGTAGAAGGTTATGTTGAATCTATAATAAAATAAAAATAGTTGCTTCCTTAGGTGATGAGCTAACCCTAAGGACAAATGATAACAATAGTAGAAAATGCAACATTACCACAAGCCAAAATATTTCATATAAACAAATAATGTGAAGAGTTTATTTAATTTCCAAACCTTATTCAACTCATAATTCAATAATACCAGGATCCAACTCAAATTAATTATAAACCATCACCAAAATATGCAAAAAGGCTAATGATTTCATAAGAATTCAAAGGAAACTAAACACCAACTAAATGCAATCACCTATTAGGAAATACTCATTCCAAATAAACAATAATCAATGTTTAAAAAATAACCAAAAAATAATTACAATTAATTGGGGAAAAAAATTAGTACCAATATAAATTCTTTCAATGCCTGCTTTCCCTATTTTTTTAGATGCAAATTTATACAACTGGTGTAGAGTCTAAATATGGTTACCATGGATAACATGATTCTCTTCAATTTTTACTTTTTATTAGTGATTTGATGAAACAAATGGAAAACTATGAGGTAGTTCTAGTCACTAAAAATAACCTTAGACTGATGTGTCACCAAGTGCCTCCACTACTTTGATTTTTGAAGCCTATGAATTTCTTCCTAAAGAGAAAAATGAACTAAATGATAATAATGATGATATAAATATTTTTAAACAATCTAAATGAAATAAGTAAGAATTGAGAATCAAGAACAAACTTAAAACTTCCACATCTACCCCTATAAATAAAATATATACACCTCTAGATTTGAATGCCAAATATAACCTACCTCTTCCTAAAAGAAGTGGAATCCCTACTTAGCATACCTAAAATGAAAACGCTAGTTTAGGATTGTATCTATCCAAATATAACATAGTCAAATACATGTATAATAAAAATGCAAAAATATATCTATGTGTTTTAGCTCAATTTTTTATAATATTTTGGATTAACATTTTAAACAAGTATGAAACTATGAATATTTAGGTTGTCTAAGATATTTATAGATTTTACTTATATTAATATAAAATGAGATGTTCAATTTCATTTTTTAATTTATATAAATGCATAATAATATTATGGTACTTATTTGGTTGCTATTTTGTTCATGTCTGAACTATGTACATGTGTTAAGAAGGACTAAAACTGGATTTAGAGTCATCCTTATCTATAAACCAATTTTATAAACCTACAGTGACATATCTGGTAGCACCTAGATGATTATGGTAACTAAACACATCTAATTTCTACCTTAAATGTCTTTGTGAGATGTGTCTAACTATTCCATCATAAATCATTGCGCCTTCCTATAAATAGGTGTTCTAAGCAATTTTAGAGGCTCATTCTTATGTTCTACTCTATAATTTTATCTCTTTCAAATTTAAACCTTAGATCTACTTTGGACACTAGGTTTTCCTATAAAAATATTTTATATGATTAGGTTAAGCTGACATAAACCAATCTTTAATGAGTATCTGAATGTTGCCTATGTTTTCAATACTTTGAAGAGGGATCAAATCATACATAATTCTCCCACTTAGTTGTATGTGTGCAATAGTTCTTCATTAATATGTAATAAACATTAAATATGGAATTTGAAAATTAAAAATATACAAAATTGACATAGCTTTGGGTGCTTCAAACTTGGATAGGGATTTTTCCTTTGACGGAATTACTAATTTTAAATATTTAGGGCTATTTATCTTAATGTGAAAGTAATTTGTTTTGAGTAATAGGTGATTTATTGATACATGATGGGTATTTTTAGGGTTAAATTGATTTGTATAAATATCAAACTCTTTGGGTAAATTTTTCCACTACTAATATGTGAAACATATAACCCATAGGAAGGATTTTAATCTATAAAATGATTTACAAAGGGAACATGGACAAATATAGTACAAGTGGATGAATCTGATAGCGCTATTCACTTATATTTTATTAGAAGCCTTTTAGGTATATGAAATAGTGATGTAATGATCAAGATATAATCTAATGAGGATAATAAGTAGATTATGCATAGACTAGGGACTTCATGTAGATGGATGATAGAAAATAGTGAAAGCTAGGCCCATAGATAAGTAAAAGGATAGGAAGATATATGAATAATATTCATATGAATATGTATAAGCCATTTATGGTAAATATAAGTCAATACTGACATTTATAGGTGTCTAATACAAGATTTATGTGTTTAAAAGTGCCACCCTTTAATTATACTATTGAGAAATATATAGTAAAAGGATAAAGAGATTGTGTACCCTAGTGAAACTGCACCTTTTTATCTTTGGGATAAGGCCCTAAATGTATATATTTATCCATTAAAACATTTAATTAAACATAGAGCAATCAATTTCCTTATAGGATATAAAATTTTAACTAAATTAGATCAGTGAAACATTTGAAAAATTTAAAGCAAGGAATGACTACATCTATAAGTATGTGAACTATGCTACCCTCTGAAGTATTGGATAATAGTATTTTTTCCCAAATGAGTGCCATTATGAAAAACCATGGGTTTGAAATATAAATTATCAAAACCTAATGAATAAGGAGTAGTGCCTATAAATTTAAGTGACATATAAAACTCAACAACACTACTCATTTAATTGATCAAAAACATATAATTGTTTCAAGATATAATATGGAGAATCCCAATATATGGATAATACGTAAATATCAATAAAATAAATCAAACACTAAAAATAAATTTTAAATTCATATTATTACCTTAAATACTATTTTTTAAATAGAAAACTACATGCATGATCAACATCTATAACCCATAATTTGATCCCACTGTACCAATATTATATATAATGTGATAATTATAAATGTTAATCTACCAAAATATAATAAATTTGATGATGTATTCCATATTATCCATGTAATATAATAATTATGATAATCTAATATGTGTAACAGGACACTTATGGACCTGTAAAATGTTTGCATATGCATTACAAATTCCCCAAAATATGTTTCAATTTATATATATGTCACATAATCTAAACCAATATGTTAATATGACCCACTTTAAACTATCTAAACCCTATAATATATCCCCAAATATGAATTATTTGAATATGTATGTCTAAATATCTATGGAAATCCCACTAGTATGCCTCCTTTTTGAGGTGAGGGAGGTATCTTGTGAATCACTTATCTCAAAATAAAAAAGTTATATGGATCATGTTATTTATAAAGTTTTAAGCATGTAAATCATGTGATAACCTTAGGATAATATATTATTATAGAATTATTAGATCATCAAAACACATATTAAAAAAATATTATAAGGCATGTCAAATTCTTGTCAAGATATGTATGAAAACTAGGCATACAATAGTAGCCATCAAAGATATAAAGATTCAGTAGTAAGACATGTAGAATTATGCATGGTATGGATCATGAAATCATAGATAAATATCATGGTGTGTTATATGTATCACAAAACTAAAATATCAACATAAAACCCTAGATGTATCCACACATAATAAATCATTAAAAAAAATGTGAAATAACACTCCATGTCACATAAAATAAGAGTCAAACATAGTTCATTTAATGAATATTCAATGGGATAAAATTAAATAGTTATAAATAGGAAAAAAAATGTCACATAATGAATAATAAATGTTACATAAGGTAGTATCCACACACATAAAAATCAATGTCAATGTTAGACAAGGCAAGAGACACATACAAATAGTAATTAATGTCACACAAGGAAATAATCATATACAATTCAATATACACTCAAGGATCACACTATATAATATATAATAACAATCACACATGAATGCATGTAATTAAACTCATAATGGTAAAAAAATGCAACCCACAAGAACAAGAAACATGCATACATATATAAAAGTTAGTCTGCATTATTAATGTATGTAATCATCACACATGATAAAGTATAGTATCCATATAGAACTCTAAGTAATATAATTAAGGAAAATACATGTGAAAATATTTTAAATATCTCTAAATTATTAATTGAATTATCATAAAAAAATGTAACATGTATAAATGTACCATAAATATGCCCCTAGTGTAGGCATGCTCTCAATGTATAAAGGGTAACCCCTAGGTATAGGAATGTCTTGAAACTTAATGTACATTCTATAGATAACATGCATATCCTACATCACATTCATGTATACCATGAAACACATTTTGATAAAAAAATAAATATTTAATATAACATATATATGATAAATAATATAAATTAGTCATGTAAACTTGAAATATATATCATGATTTTTTATTGTTTATATATTTTGAATTTTTTGTATTTTAAAATATTTTGGCACATAATTTATGTATTAAAATAAGGCCAAGATTTATAAATTTAAAAATATAAGAATGGAAGGGATCTAAACAATTCATAGCATTGGTTAAGGCCTAATAGGCACCAAATAGAGTAGTAAAGTAGTCTAGAGATAACAAATTCAAATGACATTCCCCTATTGTATATGTGAATCAAAACATTTTAGCTCAAGAGAGTATTAAAAAAATAGGATAAAAAAATTCCCAACATGGTAAGTAATTAGTGTATGTGCCTATGCCATGATATATAGGCACAAATATATGTGATCATGTAATATTGATTTAGTCCATAAGTAAAGATAGTCAATATCAAAGTGAGAAAGTAATATGTTACAAGGAATGTGTGCTAGGATCAATATGTTGTAAAGGATGTATCATCATAAGATATATTCCATGGGTTTTCAAATTAGAACAAACAATAAAAAGTCAAGGTCCAAGTGAAAATATCACATTAAAGCAAAGGGATAGAAGAATGATCAACACAAGAACATATGCACACATGTTATTTCATTTTATATGTGTTTTATTTTTAATTTAATATTATAAATGTATGGATTTAATGCATATATGATATAACATTGTATACTAATGCTTATGTATCATTAACTAACTTGTGATATCACCATCACAACTAGTCAAACTGATTCTGATAGAGTCATTACCCAACCTATCATAAAAATGTTGCATTGTATTGATTTTTATGAATATATAAAACTTGTTGAGGTACCTATATCATGATTATGTATTTATATGGTTTATATTCTTGATATTAGTTTAAACGGTTCCTTATTTGCTTTATTCCTTGATTATTAACTTGTCATTTTAGCTTGTGTACCCACACTTGTGTATTAGCAGCTGTAAATTTATTTTGAATAGTATTATAATATTTACTTGTTCTATATTTATGATATGTAAGTAAGCCACCTTGAAAAGTGAATATGACAGTCATAATAATTTTATCCAAAATTTCTCCCATTTTTTATAATCATGATCATCCCAGTATGAAATTTCCTTATGAATTATCTACCTTTACTCACATATAATAATGTTTCCATTGTTTTAGGCTCATAATAACTATTATAATGATGTTATAATGATATTCCCTATGGAATTTTCATAAGTGTGTGTATGTTGTAAGTCTAACTCATTATAACCCAAAGTTATTAAGAAACCCAATTGTACATGTATTGTATTATGTCTTATATTCTAAAATAATGTGTTGCCTATGATCACCTCTAGTAAAGTCTTTAATGGCCATTGGTTAATTTATAATTACTATCCTTATAAATATTTATCCTTATAAAATATGTGTTAGAAGAAGGTCTTCTTCTACTTGTATCTTCCATTTAACACCAATTGACCATTGTCTCCTTTATATGAACATCTTAGGATATTTGAGATTTATTAGAATGAGTAGTATAATAATATGGAGAGAGGATCCTCATTTAACTATTTTTAAATATTCAAAATATAATAACACATTAATCAACAAGATATTTAATTTTTTTTCAATGCATAACATTTTCCATCTCTATGTCTAGTTATACAATGGTAGTTTCAAAATGATCTTTCTCCCACTTATGTTAGGTGATGAGGAGGATGATGGTGAGTAGTAGGTAGCCTAGTCAATATCATATCAAGTAATGTATGTAAAATAATACTTGGCCTATCCTTCAAAATTTCAAACTTAATTAGATAATTCCTTTATGTAGAAGGTGAAATAATATGATTTGGTACCTTATAATAGATCCTTATTTTTGTTTATTTATTGTATATGACCTTACTTACAATTTGGTATTTATAAATTTTATTATTTGTATCAATTAACTCATGTAAATTTATTTTGATTAACTTCCTTATTTATATCCCCATGATCACAATTTTCAGCATGTTAAAGTTCTTGTTCAAGTGAGATAATATCAAAGAAAATAGATTGGAATGATTCACAAGTCTGATAAATGAATTTCTCCTTGAGAGGAAAGATAATACCTCTAAAAAAAATATTTTTTCTCCAAGTTTTTTTTATTGATATATAAATTGATGCATGTAAGTATTAAATCATAAGATATAATCAGTAATTAGTTTTGAATTTCCTTGATGATAAAAAGTGGACACTCATATGTAACCCATGGTCCCTTATTTTGAATGTATTGCATTAATAATGTCTCCTTTAACTCAAGATATGAATGTAAATAAAAACTAGAAAGATGATGAAACCAATCTAAATATTGACCATGTAAGATTTTCAAGAATGTCTTAAGTAGAATTATGTCATTATTATATTTGTCCATAAAATATTTTAATCTGATAAGATTTAGGAAAGTATCACCACTTCCATAAAAACATTTTAATTTAGGAGTTATGAATTTCTATGGTAATGATGAATTAAGGATCTTGCACACTATCGGGGTCCCATGTAAGGCATTAAAATCCACTTAAGTATGACATGTTTTGAATTTTTAAGAGAGAAGTTTCACTTTGTGTTGTAAGGCACCCACATCATGGATTAAGTATATGGAATATTTTGAATTCATGTATATATTTTTAAGAGTTTTCATTTAATGGATGTATCTTATTTGTAATTTTTTTGATAGGTACACTAGGTGAGGAAGGTCTAGGTTTAGGTTCCTATATACTAGATGTAAGTGTATAATATGCCTCATAAGCATTTGAATTACATTGATTAGAATAATTTTTTTCATGGATAAATCATTTCATAATGGAGAACTATCACTATTTTCTAAATAATAACAAATAATTGCATCATGTTTCATTTCATGAGAAAAGAGATATCATCACATTCTAGTTGATAAGGAGTATCATTAGATTATATATCACTAGGAACATCATTGCATATGTAAAAATCATCACAAGGCATAACATCATGAGAATAAACATGTATATCATATATCTATTTCTTTATTATATACTCTTTATTAAGTAGAAGGATAGAAAAATAAGAAGTTCATTAGTTAACTCATTGTTAATTTTCTCTTGTTATAGTGTCTGAATAATAGAAGATTGTAGAGGTAAAGGATAATTTATTTATTAAATTAAAATATTATTTGATTATTTTTATGCATTGATATGATTTTACATATATACATCACTATCATACCAATCCTCCACATAATCATAAGCATAATCAACATAGTCATCCTCATCATCAATAAACACACAAGAATGATCATCGGTCCACTCATTGTTATAAGGAAAATTCATGACATGGGTAGATAATAATAAATTCATGGGTGAGGGATATTATTATTTTTAGGATTCTCATTGATATGAAATTTACCAAACCCTAAGATATCAAGGAACACAAATACAAAGGTTACTCATAGGATGAGGTTTAATATGGGATGGTAATATTTTATGGATTGAAACCATAGGATAATAAAGACACCTATGAAATAGGATATCATAAATTATGACTAAAAATTAGGCTTTAAAATATAAATATAAAACCCTAAATAAGAAGGAAGAATCTCTATGGGAATATGTATATGGGAGATTAATCTAACAAGGTTCACATAAAAAATGAACCATCTAAAATAAACCATGAGGAATTTATGGAAATAAAAATATCATTTTTAAAAATATTATTAGATAAATGAAACCCATAATGTTTTGAAAAAAATGCATGTCATTCTCCCACTATACCAAGTTTACTAAATATAAGAAAAATTAAACAAACATACCTATATTAGATAAATCTATGTAGAAGATGCTGAGAGATGTCATTTTTGAGGTAGGTACATTCTAGTAGCATATGTGAATATTGTGTATTTATTTAAAATATAATACAAAATTACACACACACACACACACACACTCTAAAACACATTAAATCATCAAAAAGTATAATATGATTAAGATGAAATAAAAAAAATGAAACATTTTTAAATCATCCAAAAGTTTAATATACATAAAATAAAAAAAACCAATTAATACTTATCAAAATATATCATACATATCACATAAAATGTCAAATAATGAACCATTTCATATTCATAGAAACTTCCAAATCATAAAAAATAAAGATTTATTATTCTGTTTTGAATTTAAATTGATATCGATCACTTTCTATTTATTTTATATGTTAATTTTGAAAATCCCTAATTCATTAAGATAATTAAAATTCATAATTATTAATATATATAATGATGTGTTCATTATATATCAATATAAAATTTTAATATATAATGATGATAATGCATGGTTTAATAACCCTAATTTTTTGATTATATGTTGCATGCTTATATAAAATAGATATGAAAATGACACTACATACAATGAAATCTGTAATTTAAATAAAAAAAGGAAAACATGATATTTTATGTGATGTGAAAGGAATTTAACATACAGATTTTGTACAATCTGATTTTGTTTGCCAATATTGGGTAAAAAATATAATGGTAGGAATGAAAGGGTGAAGGACAAAATGTAGAAGCATAATGGAGGAGCCATGTGTTGACAATATATCTATACACAATAAAAGAAAATCTCAATGCATAGGAAGGAGAAATTGGGAGAAGTAATGGTAATATATTGATTTATTTATAATAGGATTGTAATGTGCAAACATTTACATAGGGGAAGAGAATGATGTTTACATACTTAAAATAAAATAGTGATTCAAGATTAGAATATAATAAATGTATGTACCTTATTTATTTTATTGCTTGTTTACGCCTTTCAAATAGATACATCTTTGTTGTACTTTTATTTATTTATTTATTTTAATTTTTATTCTTACTGTATTGTTCATGTATATATTAATATTTCATATTTATTATACTGTGTTGGCTCTTTACATAGTATTTTTTTTATGTTCAAAATAATTAAAAGAGGGTGTTTGCCATTTTTCCTAACATAGTCATGACATCAGTCTCTTCTCCACCCCCTATCTCATTATATAAATTCTCTCGACGTAATTATGAAAAATATGTATAGAATTTAGGTGGGGATAGATATTTTATTCACTCAATACGACTAACAAAGACCTACAAACATTTAAAACATAGATTTATTTTGTATTATATATCATCTACACATGTAGGAGAAGAAAACACAAGTCTAATATAACAAGCCTTAAAAGGATGATAAGATTGAAACCCTAGGGGAAAATAGGAAACTTTTAGATTTTTGACAGAGCATAAAATGATTAATAAAAAAGATGTAAAACTTGAATGTATAGGTATGAAATCTAAAGAATGAAGATTGAAACCCAAAGGGAAACTTAGGGTTTTTACGTGCTCAAGACAAGGATTAGGTTCAATTATTTATTTCAACTTATTTTGGATTAATGATCTAAATGAATATAAAACTATGAATATTTAAATTCTTTGAGATATGAATAAATTAAGAAGAATTTAATGTGGAATTAGATGTTAAATATCACTTTAATATTAATATAAATGACCAATAATATTATTCTACTTAGATTTTTATTATTATGTTGGGGTATAATACTGTATACAAGTGTTAAAAAAGACCGAAACTAGATCTAGATTTTGTTCAATCAAGAAGTTAACTATATAATCCTCCATAAATGGATCTAGTAACAATTGGATGCCTATGGTAACTAAAGGCATCTTATATATGTTAAAAATGTATTATGTGATTATATGGTATATGAAAGAATTTAAAAGTATATGTAATATGAAAAAAACATATATTTAGAGATGTAATCAAGTATCAAAGACACATATCAATGCTAACATAGTATTTATCATGGAAATCCTCAAAGAGTTTAAAAGCCATAGTTTGATAATATTCATATAATTGAGAAACTTCACCCAATATAAAAGCCTTCTTCCTCTCCCTTCATCTCTTAACAAACTTCACAAAACTCTTCATGTCAATGCAATAAATACATGATGTCTTGATATATTAATGGTCACAATGGTAAGTAAATTACCAAAGGGGTAAAACCCTTTTTATATTGGGATGTTGAGGTGGAATGTTGTAACTAATGGGTCCAACCTCTTCTTGAGAAATCTAACAATGGTAAATTAATAAATATGATTTATTATATTTATTTACATGATATTTTTAACCTGCGTTAATATAAATAATAAAATATTATTATTTAATTAACCTAATATGCTAAGGTTCCATTAAAGGCAACATTTAAGCATTAAATGTTCCAAAATTCCCTCTTACTGTTAAGTGGGGATATATGCCATAGTCATCTTAACAAAGGAATTATACTTCATGAACTAACTATACTAATTATAGGAGGCATGTAACTTTTGAAGGATTTAAAAACCTTCATCATGTTAATAACACCTTTTTAAATAAAAAGAATTATAATTCATAAACTATTTAAAGTAATTTTAGGCTAGTGTGATCATGAGACTATATCTCATAGTTTCTTATGAATAATCAACCAAGTATTTTGGATCATTTTATAATACAAAGACCTCCATTACAATATATGATTTTAAGTATTGAGTACAATGCAAACTCACATATTGTGAAGTTTACAAAAATCACATAAAGTGATTTATTACATGATTTATAATGATAAGTATAAAGAATAATATGGAAACACATGGTCATTAGGAAGCAACATTGTTGTGTACACTCCCCCTCAATGGAAACTCTGAGAGGCCCAACATTATATGAAACTGACAAAACCTGGTAGAACCAAGTGATTTTATGAATATATCTTCCACTTTTTAATTTTTAGGACAAAAATACATATTAATATTTCCACTGAGGACTTTCTCTTAGATAAAATATACATAAAATTCAATATGTTTAGTTCGTTGGTGTTGCACTAGATTTTTCATCAAGCTATACAACTTTGATTATCACAAAAAAGGGTGATACAATGAGAAACATCTAAATGGATGTCTTTTAACACCATTCATAACCACATGGCTTCTTTATCACCTTTCATATAACTTTTATGCTTTGCTTTTGTAGAAGAGATATAAATCATAAGTATATTTTTGTTGCTCCAAGTGATAACACCTGCACCAAATTTAGACACATGTCTAGAAGTTGATTTATGATATCATTACATGTATAAAATCATAATAACAAAATACATAAAGACAAATGAATACATATGTTTATTTGTGGTAAAGCATATTTTAAAAAATCAAGTTTATATTTTAGAAAATCTAGTTCACTACTTTGATTACTAAGTTAGTGACATACATAAATCATTATATGTAATTCATTATTGGACGTCTCTAATATTAGAAGGATGAGTATCCCCAATTGTCATTGATGCACATACAAAAATTTCACTTTTAATATAATACAAAGTTAACCAAACATTAGATATCTTATTATAAATAAATCTTTTTATAATTTTAGACTTAAAAAACTTTGCAAGTTTAATATGCTATTTTCCATTTTCCATTGATCTAGAAATAGATATAATAGAGGATTGGGGTATGCAACCTATTATACATCAAAGATGGACAATTTCATCATGATATGCAATCATTCAATCAAATAGTTATGAAATTAAAAAAAATAACTTCAGACATGTATGAATAGAATGCTTAGTAAATTAAATGATGAGGATCCAATTAATAATACAAAATACATTTAAACTTTGCATTTCATAACATATATCATATAATATGAAATATCTAAGCATGCTAGCATGAACTTCCCACTTATAAAATACAAACATCTTAATAATTGAAACACAAAATATCCTTTCTTATTGAACATGATCTTCTTATTAAATGCGATAATAGAACATCATCATCTCATCAAATGAAACACGATGTTATGTATATAATTTATTTCAATACTAACTCATATGAACTAAAAATAATTATAAATTTAATCATTTTAAAAATAATATAATATCTAATATTTTCTTCACTTTCCCATCCAATACCAATATATCTATTAAAATATAGATGTAATTAGCATTTTACAACAATACAAATAAATAGTTTTACAAACAAATATAATTGTAGTTGAGACACTATAAATTTAGTTAATATCTTTAATGTAACAACAAACTAGTTTTATTAAATTATTATAATGACAAATGATATACCATAAGCATACATGTGTTTTGGTGTAGAAAAAAAATGCAAACCTTTGGTAGGGACTCTATTTAGAATATGCATAATAATATTCATGTCTTAGGCCCATAAAAAATTAGGAATGTTTGCATAATGAAAAATTATTCTAGCCACTTCAATAATGGTTTAGTTTTTCCTTTTAGCAATTCTATTTATTGTGGGGAATAGGGTTTTTTTAACTCTACTTTAATACCACAACTAATGTAAAATGAATCAAATTATTTATTAATGTATTCACCACTATTATCAGATCTTAACCTTTTAATAGAAAAAATAAAATCATTTTCAACAACATCATTCATTTCTTTGAATTTAGATAATACTATATATTTTTACTTTATAAAATATGACCAAATCATTCTAGTTTGATCATAAATAAAATTAATAACATATAAATAATCATTAAGAGAAACAACTGTAAGTGGTCATGTAACATGACTATAAATTAGTTTTAAAGGATGTGAGGAATTCAAATCATGATTTTTGTGAAAGGGTGTAGTGTGTTTCTTACCACATAAACAACCCCCACAAGTTTCATGATAATAAGAAATAGAAGGAAAACCAAAAACAAGATTATGAGAAGACATATCATATAAACTTATAAAATTAATATGTCCTAATATTTCATGCCCTAATTGAGACTCATTTCTACTTTGGGATGAAAGACGACATGCAGAAGAAGTATAAAAATGTATAAAATATTTTGTTTAATTCCTTCATCAATCAAAGAACCAAATTAATTTATAATAGACCATTTATATTTAAGCAAAGCTACTATGAAATTATCATTCATAAGCTGAGAACAGGATAATAGTTTTTTCTCTATTTTAGGAACATATAAAACATGTTTTTTCCTTGCTTAGTAGCTTATACAAATAAAGTATAAACTAAATAAATCTTTTTAGATATATCTCTAGTATCAGATAAAATATTAGATAAACAAGTTATATGATGTGATGCACCACTATCTAAAATCCATTCATTTTCATTAGAAACAAACAAGATACCATATAAAGCAATAATGTTAGAATTTTGTTCCTGATTGTTATTTTGATTATGGTTTTAATTTTTCTGATGATTATAGTAAGAACCTTTCTTCCCTTTGTTATTTTTAGAGGTTTTATTATTATCTCTATTTTTTCTTTTATAAAAATCTTCCATTCTATGTCAAAACTTACCACATAGATTTCAATTTTCATTAAACTTGAATTTATGATTCTTATTATCATATTTCTTGTTTCCATTTTTTTCCCATTATCAAAGTTAGGGTTAAATATATAATCTCTATTTTTTCATAAACAAGATTAAGTGTGATAAGTTCTTAAGTGGCATTCTCTTTAGATGAAAATTTGACATCACTTATTCTTCTTGAATAAGAAGAGCCGAAAGAGTAGTGAGGTCAAGTATATCTTGCTCTGTTTGGTATTTAGAATTAAGAATTGAAATAAAATTATGAAACTTTTCATGAATATTTAGATTAATAATTAGATATAACAACTAATTTTTCATAATATTACAAAATTAAAACTATTTAACTTAGATTTAATTTTTATAAGAAAATTAACTTTTTCATCACATGTCATGGTGTAGTTAGCAATTCAATAATAAGTTTAATTATATTTGAGAAATGAGTACCCTCATGAATATACTCAAATACTTTTTAGGCATCATTGGGAGACTTATGATTGCCGATATGGAGTAGGAATTCATCCTTAACACTCCACAAAATAATCAATATAGCTTTATATGATTTATTTTGAAATGCATTGGTAGTTCAACCATGACAATTATCTCTGATGGAAGTTATTTAGTATCAAACACAATATTCCATAATTTATGAGCCATGAACTTAAATTTAATGTGAATTTTTTATATATTATAGTTATACCCATTTAACATTTGAGATTTTTCTAGCACAAAATTAGAAAAAGCCATAAATCTACATAAAAATGACACAATACACTATAAAAGATATAAAAACAAAAATAATAATAAATGTTTATACTCTATTTGATAATAAAACATTTTTTTAGTGTATAAAAACAATAATTGTTCAAATTTATACAAAACAATCCAAATAATTTGTAAAAGATTGTGACCAAAGAAGGTGTCACAAGTGTCACAAAAAGTATCTATTTAAGCACAATTATTTTTAAAATGTTGAGACAATAATATAAATAGGTTTAAAATCCAAAAATGGACCACCCCAGTGCATCTAAAATATGTCAAAACATAGGAAACTACTTGTTACATGACCATGTTTGACAAGGGATTGTCTGGGTTAAATGTTGAAAGAGTCATAAATAGACAATGGTTTTGAGATTGAATTAAGATAAGTAAACCAAAAAGGATTTTATAATTAATTATTTTTAAAAATAAAATTAAATAAATCAATTTGACCCAAAAAAAGGCATTAGGTGTTCTGAACACTAGACCTCCCATTTTGCATGTTTTTAACAAAATGAATACTACCAATTCTTCTACTCTAAAGCTTTGAAACAATACATCTTGATATTGATTTTAAATCATATTTAATTGAAGTTTATTTTTTATTTTTTAAAATAACAAAATAATTATGTTCATTTTGCATGTTTTTTTAATTTTTGGTAAAATGGTCAAAATAGAAAGTGGGGCTCACTTTGATTTTTGTATGGAATAATAGATTTATTCAAACAATTATTTAATAAATACTATTAATAAATATATAATAACCTTTATAAATGTGTTTTAGGAAGCATGGCATAGAGGAGGAAGCTATAAACTGCACAATATTTTTAAGAATCCACCAAAGAGCTTGAAATTTTGTAAACACTCCTCCACAGGTCTAGGGAAGAGGATCAAGCTTCCAAAATTAGTTTTTGATTAAAAAAGTCAAATTTTTATGCACTTACTATCCAAAATAGGGTGTACAAGTTCACCCAAGAATAAGATAAAAAAAATTTAGGGGCTTCAGGATGCCTTCTCAAGCTCTACAGGTGTTTAGACTAATAATAATGTTTTAGAGGATTTAAACACCAAAATCAGGGCCTAGGAGATCAATTTTTTTCAAGATTTTACACAATTCAAGTGGTTTTAAAATGACACCAAATTTGATTATTTTCCTTTAAATTGATCTCTAATTACTTGAATGTATTTTTGAGTGCTTGAATTAAGGTTGAAGATGCTCAAAATCTAAGAAATGGGCCTTCACAATGGAAAGAATGAACAAAAAAATTAAACCAAGTAATATGCCTCCAAGGCTATAAAAGTCTGAGAATTAATGAAAATTTGAATGTAGAGGGTTTTGGATCCTCAATTAATATATTTAAAATAAATTACACCATATACAAGTTTTATAACCATGAAAGAATTTGAAATTTTATGTAATATGAACACAAAATAGATCTAGAGATTAATCAAGTAGCAAAGACACAGATCAATGCTAACACTATATTTAATGTGTAAAACCTCAAAGAGGTAAAAAATTGTGGTTTGTTATTATTCATATAATGAATAAACTTCACCCAATGTAAAATCATTCTTACTCTCACATATTCTTTAAACAAACTTCACATAAGTCTCCATGTCAATGTAATGAATACACAATGTCTCGATGTATTAATTGTTACAGTTGTAAATATATTACCAAAGGGATAAAATCCTTTTTATATTGGGATGTTGAGGTGGACCATTGTAACCAATGGTTACAACCTCTCCATAAGGAACCCAATAATGGTAAATTAATATATATGTTTTATTATATTTATTTACACTAGGTTTTCAATCCATGTTAACAACAATAAAAATAATAATAACAATAATAAAACATTATTATTTGATTAACCTAAATATTCTAAGGATCCATTAAAGGCAACACTTAAGCATTAAATGTTCCAATAGTATATTCCATCAAAAATCCTTAAGCCTTCTTATTATTATTATTTTTCAATAATATCATAAGCTCGCTTGTGTGTACAAGTCCATGATTTTGTCTCATACACCTTGAACTACTAGATTCATCTTTGAAACTATGTATAAATGTAAAAATTAGTTAGAGGATTGGTTTGAACTATCTCCAACCACTCTCCATTGAGTAATTGAACATTTATTATGTTTCCAATACTATAATTAGGGCTCCAACTACACATAAATATCCCACTTCAATGTATGTGTGAAATAGTGATTCGTTAGTATAGATGAAACCTATAACTTGGATTTTGACACTTGAAAATATGTAAACTTGATCTGAATTTGAATGGTTCACACATAGATAAGGCTTGATCCTTTTAGTGGGTTTATAATTTGGAATTTTTAGGGTTGTTATTCTTAATGTGCAAGTTATTTCCTATTAGTAATAGACATTTGCTTGATAAGTGCTAGTTAATTCTAGGATTAGGCATGATTTGTATGAATAGATAACTCTTTGGGTAATTTTTTCCACCACCCACATGTTAAACATAAAAACCAACCCATAATAATGATTTTAATATAAATTGAATGTTATAGGGTGCATAAACATATCTTGTACATGTGATGAATCTAGTAGTCATATTTAATTAACAATTATTATAGGCATATAAGGTATAGTAAATAGTTATATGATGATCATGAGATAATCTGATAAGGTAATAAATAGATTAGGCACATACTATGGAATTATTATATGTGGGTGATAGCCAATCAAGAAGGTTAGGTTTATAATTAAGTTAAGGGATACAAATAAGTATGGATAAGAGTCATATATGTACACACATGTCGTGTATGGTAAATATGGGTCAAGAATAAAATTTCAAAGTGTCTAATACTAGTTTTATGTGTTTAGACTTACATAATAGAGAAAATGGATTTTTTGACTAGATCCCTTTAAGATTAAAATAAAAAATCCAAAGCTTCTCATACTAATATGGACAATTTTGCAAATGTAAATTTGAGACATATCCAGTCCTAATAACTATGAGAGTATATGTCCAGATAACCATCACAACTATTTTATAGATTCAATAACTTTTGAAAATGTGATACCATATTAAATGTGTTAGAAGTTGGGCCTAAACCATGCCAATTTTATTAATAGATTAGTATACTTAAATAAATCTGACATTAGCATAATGGGGGAGTTGACCAATATTCACATGCTATTAGATTTATATCATAGGGTTTAATAATATTCTAGTATACAATTGGTCAAAATATTAGAATCCTTTGTTTTATTATTGATTAGAGATTAATCTAAGGAATTAAATGGATTTTTAACTAGTGATTTTTCTCACATGTGGTTAACATATAAGGAAGTAACTATTCAAATTTACATGGAAATAAATCCTATGATAAAATATTTCATTATAGAGTACTATCAAAAAACTAAAACTTATAAGTAATAGACATAAATGTTGTATTTTATCTAATCACAAGTAAATAATATATGGAAACTAACCCATAAACTTAGGGGATGGATTATGGACCATGCATGTTGATGGAGCCAAGTCAAAACAAGGCTTTGGAATAGGTGATGTATTAATTGAACCTATATGAAAGAGAATTTTTTATTATATAATATAATTTAAATGCACCAATAACATTGAAAAATATGAGGTTTTGATTCTGTGATTAAAATTTTCCATAAGCTAAGGTGTCTAAATGTTAAAATTATATGTTGACTCTGACCTAATTATTAATTGGGTGAGAAACACATTTCACTACAATTTCAAGTTCCTTAACCTATATAATCTAAAAACTTGGGACCTCATCAAATATTTTATGAATTTTAACATCTCAATCATTTTTAAGTTAAAAAATGAAGTGGGTTATGCTTTGTCTACTTCTATAAAAAATTGATCTGCAATAGAAAAAATTGAATATAAGAGGTATTTCAATTGAAATGTTTATAGTTCCATCAATACCTAAAATCATTGAAAACTTATAGGTATTTATTGATGAATAAAAAATCTTAAAATTTGTTACCAACAAATATGCATTCACAAATCAAATAATAGATGAGGACTAACATATGAATTCCATGCATCATGAATAAGATAGAATGACTAAACTAAATACCAAAAAAATACCGTTAAGGGATGATATCCTTATAAAATATGTTTTATATAAACATAATAAATTATGAGAAAACTCAAAACCCTCTGATAAATATTACATAGATGTGTATTTAAGTACCATAGAGGATCCCCAAATGGTGGAAATAGGGAGAACACACATTCATAATAAGAAAGAACAAAATCAGTTATGTTGTTGATTATATATATATGTGGTTGATTATATATACACCTAAACTATGATTATCATCCTAACCCCTATTGATATATATGGGAAACTATGGTCTATGTAACCTTCATTTAAGTGACAATTGATGCTTGACCTTCTTGAGTGTGCTCGTCCCATATATATAGAGCTCAAGATTCCAAGATAAATATTGTCTCTTGATTGATAGAATTAAGGGTCACTCGATATAAGTCCCCCCACCCCATGTATATTATAGATAGGGTCCCATGGCCTAATAATCTCTCTCTAGATAGATAGGGCCATTGGGTCTCTCTAAATAAAAAAGTTAATAGGTCTCTCACTCTGCACCACCCCCACCCCCACCCCCCCTGCCCCACACACACACACACACACACACACACACATCTCGAAGACCTAAAACCACATAGTCAATTAATTATGTTTTGAAATTAAACTTTCATCCTTGAGGAAGTTCTTCAAGCTTCCTCACCCAATTGACACAATGGGATCACTTCCAGGTTGTGGGTGACCAATAATGAAAGTAAACCTTTAGAGCGGGATGGTTCCCTTAATGAATCACCTTGATCCACACCTAAAATACTTCTTGACAATGAAAAGAGAGATATTCTTATACTTCTATGACTAACTATGGGGTGATGCACAAAAATTAAATACCTAAACTTGATTGGACACAAAAAAAATGAGCTCAAAGAGCACTCACACAAACATAGCTCACAACTCACCAATGAATCTTTGGGCATAACTATTTTGTATAAAGTATTAAACCTATAAAAGTACCTATAAGGATGACAACTTGTCTTAAGAAGATAAACTATCATTCATCACAATTATAAATTGCATAAAATCTTAGAGATGTAAACTATATCCTGCACAAGATCAAGTTTGTTGCATAAAGGTACATAAAATTGGACATAAATCAGGGATAGGTTGTAATTATCACAAGATTATTATTGGTGCATTTATTTTCTTTATTGCATTTACTTTTATTTATTATTTATTATTTTGGTGTACTGATTACTTATTATAATTAGTTTATTATGTTTATTAATAATTTGCACCAAATAGGATAAGCTTACTTAGCTAGTAGTTAACTTAGACACTTATCTTGTCACAATGGAGTTACAATCCACTATTCAAGGTAAGATAGAATAAGATTGCTTAACTAGTAGTCAACTTGTGTTTATCATTTAAACAAGTTGGACACCTATCTTGTTAGTGTGGAGTTGCACTCCACTATTCATGTAGCCATATATCAGTTGAACTACACATGTTATGTGAGTTCCCTGATCTTTGTCATGCACACCTTGATCTATATAAGTAATATATATTTATGTATTCTATATTAGATTACTATTGAATTATCAAAGTAATTCATCATATTTGAGTTATTTATTCATTTTTTGTTATTATCTCAGATATACAGTTATTGTTTATTACTATTACTATTTTATCTCTTATTTATGATTTCTATTAGATTCATTAGATCCTGTAGCTAATTATAACATGGTACTAGAGCTATATTAAATCTATATATTGCTAAATATTCAAGAAAAAAATACCCATATATAGGATCAATTTTTTGATTTTGTATACAAGCATAAATTGGAGCTTTGTAGATAATTTTTGAGCTCATAATTGAGTTCAAAGTGCTTGAGATAGTCAAAATCATCTACAATTTTATCCAAATTGGGTATAGGAGGAAAAATTGGCAAGGGTTTAATCTAGAAGCACCACACCCAAATCTGGTGGGTACCTAAAAATTGAAGTGTTTTTTTAGCAAAACGGACCTCACGATTGCATTCAAAAGGCATCAAAACCTATAGATCCATATAAAATTTGTCCAATTTAGAAATAATCACCCTAGAAGACAATTTTTTTTTGCTCCCAGGTAAAACTATACAGACTGTATGGACTATGCAGACAATTTTTTTTTGGTAGGCCTCATGGATCAATAGGCAGATTTGAAAGGGAAACTTTAGGGGCCTTCCATTTGAACACCGAGAGGTATTTTTGAGCAATTTTTTTAAAATAGATTAAAATTTTGTATTCTTCATTGTTGTGCCATAAAAAAATTTCTAGATTTTTTCATAATTCAGATTTTTCTATAGCAGCTCTTGTCCATCCTCATTTTTACAACTTCAGAGGCTCATAACTTTCACATACGACCTCAAATTGAGGTCCTATTTTTTTGAAATTTAATATTTTTTTGAGTACAACACATTGGTGCAATTTTTTTTAATAAAGTGCATAATTTTTGTATTTTTAGACTAGAGGGCCTAAATGAGCTCTTTGTAAACTAGAAAAATTATAATTTAGCCTTGTAAATACACACAATTATAAAGTGCCAAAAAATAATTATTGGATGGGATAAACCTAAGTAATTCAAGGGGGTTTTATGGTGTGTTCTATACTTTGATTTCTAGTTTGTGATAGTTTATTTATGATTGCATCATAGGGAATCCTAAGTTTCCACTATTAACAACATACAACTATAATACATAGAAATAAAATACTTATAATGCATTAATGATGATAGGATATATGCCTTACATAACAAATATTCTTACTCCACCTACTGATGCAAAAGAGTTACAACACTTTCTCGTTGAAAATACTCAAGTAATTGGATGCATCCGGTCTTACATGTCTTTAGATTTGAATTTCCATCTTGACAAATTTACAACTCCAAAAGAGGCTTGGGACAAATTAGCATCATTATTTATAAAAATAGATGAGGTTTGTGGTTACCAAATTGATAATGAACTCATTAATTTGGATCCTAAAAATTATGCTACAATACAAGACTACATCACTAAAGTCATAGATCTTAGAGCACAAATATTTGAATGTAAAATTGATAAAAAGGATATTCAATTGATTTTTAGTGCCTTACATAAATTAGGTCCTGAATATTCATCCTTTGTCTCTAGATTTTAGACTCATCGGCTCACATTGGGCACATCTTATCAAATGCCCACCTTGGAGGTATTATCTGAGATTCTAATGATCGAAGAAGAAAAGTTAATAGCTATGGGTCTAATCAAGTCATCCAAATCTCAAGCTCTAGTTGCAAGTCAACTTCAGCATAAGAAAGTTTCAACATCAATATCAAATATAGGTTCAAGTAAAAAGAAGTAGAATAATTATAATAAGTCACAAAAAGATAAGAATGAAGGGCAACAATCTTCCTCACAAGGAGATTATAAATCCACTAATAAGAAAGGTGATTCACAAAAAAGGACTGGCACTCAGGGGTTTCATAGTAAACAAAATTATTGGAAGAAAGAGATTGATGAACTTTAGGGTCTTCTAAAAAAGAATAACATCAATCAATCCTCTTCAATGGATTCTTCCATTCAAATTCAAAGAAAGGGAAAGCTACAACACTAGTTACACTGGTAAATTATCCCAAGTCATGGGTCATTGACTCAAGTGCTTCACACCATATGGTTTCTAGTTTAGAACCAAGTTCATTGCCTCATATTCTCATAGGTGATGATTCTAAGGTAGATGTTATAAGAAAAGGTACAGCTGATGTTGATAGTGGTGTATTTAAGGATGTCCTCTATGTACTAGAGTTATCAACTAACCTTCTTTCTATCTACCAAATCACTCACTTTGATACTGATAGGAAATTTGAGTTCACATCCAATTCTATATCAATCAAAAAATTGGAGGATAATGCCTTAGTTGCAGTGGGAAAATTTGACAATAATACTCGACTTTATTCATTCTCCCACTTTGTACCTTGGTTTTCCTCTACATATTTACTCTCACACACTTATTCATTGAGTAAGTTATGGCATGAGTGGTTTGGTCATCTGAAATACTATTATTTACAATAGCTTAATCATTAGGAGATGGTTACAAGACTTACACAGATTCAATTGTTAGGGGGTGTATGTCATGGTTATGCCTTAGGAAAACATCTAGAGTATAAGTTTGATAAAAGAAGGCTTGAAGGGCTACACAAGTCCTTAAACTTGTTCATAGTGATTTAGTGAGTCCATTACCTACTTTTTATTTTAGTAAAACCCATTATGTTCTCACATTTATTGATGACTATTCCATATATACTTGGGTTTATTTTCTAAAACTTAAGACTGAAGTATTTGATAGATTTCTAGAGTTCAAATCTCTAACAGAGAAACAATATGGAAAGTATGTCAAGATTCTCTACATAGATAATGGGAGGGAATATGTGAATAACAAGTTTGAGCAATTCTATGCTCTTGAAGGAATTGATCTTCAACATTTAGTTGCATACACACCTCAACAAAATGGTGTAGCAGAGAGGAAGAATAGATTCTTAAAAGAGATGGCAAGTTGTATGATTCATGAAAAATCATTAGTACCTAAGCACTGGGTAGAAGTAATTAATTGTGCTGCATATATACAAAATAGAGATAATCAAAAAGCTTTAAAGGGGATAACACCTCTTGAAGCTTGGTGTAATAGGAAGCCATATGTACATCATTTCAGAGTCTTTGGTAGTTTAGCATGGGCTCACATACCTTTAGAGAAGCATCATGCTTTAGAAAAACAAAGCCAAACTTGAATATTTGTGTGATATCCTGATAGTGTTAAGGGATATCGACTAACTGATCTAGATTCACATGAGCTTATTATAGAGAGAAGTGTTTACTTTGAAGAAAGCCCTTCAGAATTGTCTTCTAATATTTCTCATTCTTCTTCCTTAAAAGAATCAGATAGCAGTGAAAATGATACCCCTACTTCATCTATTCACAAGGATGATGAGGTAATACCTCACCAATAGGGTTTAGTAGGTCATGTTCCTCCTCCTCCTCCAGATCCTCACCCATTGATGCCTTTATGGGCTAGATAGACTTTAGAAAATGTAGACCCTCTTGTTAGGGATCCATTAGATATAAGGAAAACATGATCATAGCATCATATTCCACATTCCCACATTACCATAGCTTCTAATCCATAGTCTTTTCAAGAAACCATAGGGATAGTTAATGGGATCCAGCGATGGAAGAAGAGTATGACTCATTGATTAGGAACAACACTTGGGATCTTATTCCTCTTCTTAAGGGAAGAAAATTAGTATAATGTAGGTGGATATATCATAATAAGTTTGTATTAGATGGAAATATTGATAAGTATAAATCATTCTTAGTGGCCAAAGGTTTTTCTCAAGTATAAGGTATTGACTATACAAAAACCTTTATGCTTGTTGCTAAGATGAATTCCAATCACTTGATACTAGCTATTGGTACAACTCATGGTTGGGTTGTACATCAGATGGATTTGAAGAGCACATTTCTTCACAGGGATCTTCATGAAGAGATTTATATGGAGTAGCCATAGGGGTTAATTTAAGATTATTCATTGGTTTGCCACTTGAATAAGTCTCTCTATGGTCTAAAATAAGCCCTTAGGGCTTGGTATTCCAAGATGGACACATTTCTCTCTTAGTTGGGTTCTCGAGATGTCACTCAGATCTAAATGTCTATATTTTATGGCAAGAGGATTAACTATTATACTTGGTACTCTATGTTGATGATCTCATTATTATAGGGAGCACAACATCCATCATCAGGAGTGTTAAGACTGCACTTCATGATTGATTTTATATGATAGACATGGGATTATTGAATTATTTTCTTGGGATTCAGATAACACAGTCTTATTTTGGGATTACACTATCATAACCCAAGTATGCCATGGACTTATTAGCTCACTTTCACATGGCTGATTTTAGGCCTACACTGACTCCTTTCTTATCTAGAGTTAGGCTTGAGGTTCATTGTTCCACTCCCTTAGTTCATGCCACATTGTATCAATAGCTTGTAGGTAGTGTCATCTATCTGAATCATACATACCCTGACATTTCATATGCAGTTAGCATGGTTTCACACTTTATGTAGACACCAAATGAGCTTCATTGAATAGCTACCAAGTGCATTTTGAACTATATTCAGAGCACTATCAGATACAAGATTCACTATACAGTAGGTACAGGTTTAGACTTGGTGGGATACATAGATTTGATTGGGTTAGTGATTATGATGATTGTAAGTCCACTTTTGGTTATAGTTTTCACTTCAGATCTGGCCCCATTTATTGGCAAAGTAAAAAGCAAAATGCTATTTATATTTCATCTACAGAGGCTAAGTATTGTGGCACTGTTAATGCCACTACTAAGGCTATTTGGTTTCAAAATATTCTCACTGAGTTTGGTGTTCTATTTTAGAATCCATCAGTCATCTACTGTGATAACCAGAGCACTATCCAGATCTCAAAGAATCTAGTTCATCATCAGAGAACCAAACACATAAAGATCCATATGCACTTTATCAGGGAGATAATTTAGGTAGAGATCATTGATCTTTAATATTGTCCTATGGAGGATCAGGTTGCAAATATTTTCACCAAACATTTCACTGAGACCAAGTATCTTCACTTGCAATCTCTTTTGGGGGTGTAGGACATTAGTTCTTTAGGGGACATCAATTTTTAGGGGGGGTCTCCTAGACCTTCATTTTGAGGATTTTTGTCCTTCAGGTTTTCTCCTTTCCTCATCTATTTGTATAGAGTACCTAATATGGCTACACATTACTATGAATATTATCTGCATATCCTTACCTAAGCTTCACTTATGGGGGGAGTGTTGGTGCATTTATTTGCTTTATTAAATTTGCTTATATTTATTATTTATTATTTCAGTGTACTAATTACTTATGGTAATTAGTTTATTATGTTTATTAATAATTTGCACCAGATAGGATAAGCTTGCTTAGCTAATAGTTAACTTAGACACTTATCTTGTTACAGTGGAGTTCCACTCCACTATTCAGAGTAAGACAGGATAAGATTGCTTAACTAGTAGTCAAGTTGTGTTGATTATTTACATAAGTTGGACACCTATCTTGTTAGTGTGGAGTTGCACTCCACTATTCATGTAGTTATATATCAGTTGAACTACACGTGTTGTGTAAGTTCCCTAATTTTTATCATGCACACCTTGCTCTATATAAGCAATGGCTATTTATGTATTCTATATCAGATTAATATTGAATTATCAAAGTAATTCATTATATTTGAGTTATTTATTCATTTCTATTATTATCTAAGATATATAGTTATTGTTTATTACTATTTTATCTCTTATTTATGCTTTTTATTAGATTCATTAGATCATGTAGCTAATTATAAAACTTACATCAACACTTCACCAATTGCACATAATAACCAGCATATGACAAGGTACAATAATTTTTTTAATTACTCAATAAGGTGTTTATAGGTCTAAAATTTGGCAGGGATGAGCCACAACAAGTGATATTTCTATTAATTACTTATAAAAATCAAGTACATATAGTGAAAGGAGTCCTTAGTGAGGGGGAAAGCATGCAAACTTGTTAATAATGCCCTCATTAAGGCTTAAAATTGAAACATAGATGAATTAAACTTTTCATTGACATATTGTTATTTCTCCAATGTATCATTACTTGGTTTTAAGTCTCTAATGTGTGAGAGGGGTGTAGAAGTCCATGTTGGAGGCTTGAGATTGTTAAAGATCAAGAAAGTTGACCTATTTTGGAGGAGAGTTGTCTCTTATAATAAATATTGACTTAGTATTAAACTAAATATTATAATCTTGCATGATGAAACTTCACTTAATCTTGAGAAGCCCTTATATTATATGACTTCTTTGCCTTGATTTTGGTGAAAAAGGAAGAGATGATCTTCTTGAGGTTATTGAGGTTTTATTTTTCATTGAAAGTTATATAAAAATGATTTAAGACATGAAAAAATTCAAGTAAAATTTAAATAATGAAACATATACCTAATATCAGATACTTTTAGGCCTCTCACAATGTCCTTCATGGCTCTTGATGATGACTTAGTTCAAACTTGTAGGTGTAAGATCCATTAGTGCTTGAGAAGCTCTTGAGAAAGAGAGATATCACTTATTCAATTCCTTCATGAGTGGTTTCCAAAGGTTGAAAAAAAAAAATTCATTTATATAACCTTTTAACACATACATACAAATTCTAAATGTATTTGGATGAATAAAACTTGAGTTCTTGCACTTTTGGGCTTCTTTTGAACTAGTTTTCAACATTTTTGCATGCACAAGCCTATAATTTTAACTTTTATTTCTCTTAAGGTATAATAAGGACATGATACAACCAAAAATATTTTTAAAATATTTCTCCCCAAATTTATTCTTTTTCATATGTTTTGGATCAATATAACTCAAGTTATGCTCTTTTTTATGTTTCTAGGTTCTCTTAGGGCAACAAACATGCCAATTTGGTATTTTTTAATTTTTTGAGCTATATGTGGTCTCAAAAGATAATTATTTATGTGAAATTAATATATGGATCATATTATTTATATATATATATATATATATATATATATATATATATATATATATAATTTAAATCTCAATTTAAATTGAAAAAACAATCTGATTTGCACTTTTTGGGTCCGGAAGCTTGTATGTGCTCATTTCTCATGAATGCTTGTCATCTAGGTCCATTTTTCAAGTATGAAACCTTTTATAATTATTTAAAATTGGTATAAGGTGTATTATGATCATGGATATAAGATAAAATTCATTCTTAATTCTTGATAAGTCTTCAAAACACTTCAAATTTTAAATTTGTAGGTTTCATGCTTTCTACATACGGTTCTGAAGGGGTTTAAAGTAATGTTGCTTCTTAAAAATTGTTCATAAATCTCCATATTATTGATAAGACTAAACAACATTATATATTATTACACCAACATATTCAACCCTCATATCAATCATTATGATCTGTGCAAACTCTCAACCAAGTTACCACATTGGATTTGAGGCAATTTTAAGCTTGAAAATCAATTTTGAGGAAGATTTGAGCTATCTTAGCATAATTCAAGCATAGTTTGAGTTATTAAAACCTATAAAATGTATGATAAATATCAATGAATCTAATAAATCCATGAATAATAATTTCTCCACCTAGAAAACAATAAAAAAACTAATCTTTTACCTTTGAAAATGCATGAAAACTCCCCCTACATCCTTGCATATGAATTGGAGCACCAAAAGATCTTCATAACTACTGTGTATGCATAAATAATATCTCAAAATCCTTGAGTCAATGTATTAAAATTATTATTCACCTCAACATATGTGCCATCCTTCATTTTTTTTACAATTTTTTCCTTTACTTTCTTTCACCGACACCTTGGCATGCCTTAAAAGCTTGAGATGGTCAACCAAGAAGTGGTTATGAAGACCAAAACTTAACTAAAAATATTTATGGCATACATTAATGGGAGATATTAAAAAATAATCAGTGTTAATTTTGTCAAAAATACCTTAAAATTTACAAAAGAGTCTTAATACATACTAAGAGGGCACAATAAATGCTTATTTTTTATAATTAGCCTCCTAAACTGAAGAAAAATCTCAATATGTCCTCAATGTGACTTCACTAGGCATATTGGTAGTAATTAAAGGATGATAATTATGATTCAAGACCTTATAAACTTGAACATACTAAATTATGGAAACAATGGTGAATGAAAAGGTCAACTTTCTTGGTGACCTCTGTAAATTTATTTGCCTACTAAGTAAAAGACCAGATGCTTTATGAAGTCTATTGGGTATCAAGTCATGAAATTCATCACCAAATTTAATCTGAACATGATAAAAACTACTATACCAATCCTCATAAAAAACTAAAAGTGATGAATGAGTCCTTAAATAAATAACAATGCTTGTGCAAGAGTACTTAGGGGAATGAAAACTACTAAAACCACCAATTGAACATGTGCATAACATCACTTAGAGGAAAGTGAAAATCTAACATTACAATGTACAAGATGACATTCCACCTAGATCAAATAAAAAATATCTCAAGTCTTCTCCATGTGATTGATAAAGATGAGGAACAAGCTATTGTTTGAGTGCCATTCTAGTTGGATTAACTCTTTTCCTACTTGTTAACCTCTTTGGATTGTCTTCAAGTGAATCAAATGAAATAAGCATGTCCCCTATATACACAATCTACTTTTATGGTTCAACACTCACCTCATAGTGCTCTTCAACATTAAGAAATTTACCCAATGTGATCACCTTTTGATTCATAGGAACATATGTAATTTCATCTTCTAATGGATCACTAGAATAATGTTCTTAGCTTTCTATGACATATTTAGATATGTCAATTGTCTTGTCAATTGATGCAAGTTATTCAAGATCTTCAAGGAGCTCCAAATACTACTATTTGACTTCATCAAGGGATACTTGATATATAATTTGATCAATATATTATTGAACATTATTTACAATATTGGGAACCAATTTATCAATGTCTTCACTAGGAGATGTATGCCTACAAAGAGTCTTAATGTATTAAATCAACTCAAGGTACTAATACCACTCTTCATCAAAACCTTCTTTATCTTCACTTGTAGCTTTTTGAGGTTCATTAGGAATCACTACATCTTATTTTGTATCTTTACTTAGCTCATGTATGAGGCTATTATGTTGTGAAACCACTACCACAATCTTATTAGTTACTACTATGACATCTTAAACATATTCATGATAGACTTGTTGAGGCTCACTTGTAATTAAAATTTAATTTTGCTCATTAAGGACTGTAACATGATCTTCTTCTATGCCAAATTGAATCTCATTTGACCAACATAACTCTTGATCATCCTTTCTTGACAAATTCTCCTCTTCACTTGGATATTATTATTTTACATTATATACAATAGATCCCCCTTGAAAAAGGGATATGGTTGGATGGAAAGATGTTCCATTTGGTTGCATAGGAACATAGAGCATTACAAGATGCTCTTGAATGGGATTTGGGATTAAAGAGGCATTAAGAAGACTTTGAGGTTCAGAAGTAATAGTTTCATTTAAGAATTCTTTGAAAGTTTGGAAAGAAACTTGTGTTATGGATGCTTCCTTATTATCTTTCCACTCAAAAATCAACCTCTCACATTTTAATATGCCTTGATCTTCATGGACAACTTCAACTTGAGGATTAGATGAGGGGATCAAGAAACTTGGAAATTTTCTTAGTAGGGGATTTATAGGGACTTGAGGAAGAAAGTGTGGATTTCACATAAACATAGGATGTTTCATAGGATTGGGAGTCCTAAAACTTGGAATCTTAAATCAAGTAGTATATTTTTAAGGTTTAAGGGGTTTTTATTTTTTCCAACTTGGGATTTTGGATTCAATTCCTCATGTTCTTATGGGTAACTATTGCATCTATTCTCTTGTAGCCTCATCATATCTATTCAATGATTCTACCTATTGTTAATGTATATAGGCATAACATGCAAGTTATTATTGATTTTTATTATGCTATCTTTCCCTATCACTCTCCATACATTATCTCTTAAAGTCAAATCTTATTTCTTGCATAATTTTTTCAGGATTGTTGGAAAGAGCATGAATTTTCCAAGGATGATTAGAAACATGAGTAGGGGTGGGAGGGGAATAAATATCATGAGAATAAAAGTATATTTATGATATAGGGTTACTTGAGGTGAATCCATAAACATTTTAATCTTGATATGAAGGTACAAAAGATGTATTTTCACAAAATAGATGACTAAAATATATACCAATTGATGTTTTTTAAGTATTTGGACTACTTAAACCAATAATATATAAATTGGAGTTGATAAGTTATAAGTACTTGAGTAATGTATATAATACAAATTAATAAAACCAATACCAATATCTAGCAATATTTTGAGCTATGGTCCCACCGAGCATGCTAGAAATTATTGTCAAATTGAACTTACACCTTTGAGGAAGATCTTCAATCTTCCTCACCCAATTGACACAATGGGATCAATTCAAAGTTTTGGGTGACATATAATATAATTAAACCTATATAGATGGATGGTTCCCTTGATGAATCACATTGATCCTCACCTAATCTAATTATTGACAATGAAAATAAAATATTTATTCATATATTTCTATGACTAACTCTAGGTTTATGCACCAAAATTGAATACCTCAAATTTCTTGGACACACACAAAATGATCTCAAAGATAAGTCACACATATGAAACTCATAAATCACATGAATATTTAGTGTAAGTTTTTTGTATAAAGGATTCAACTTATAATAGTACCTCAAAGGATGACCACTTGTCTTAAGAATCTCAAATGGCATTCATCACAAATATGAATTTCATAAACTCTTAGAGACACAAACTACAACCTACACAAGATCAATTTTGTTTCATAAAGGTGAAAAAAATTAGACATAAATTGGGGATAGGTTTTAATTATCATAAGCGTACATCAATAGTTCACCAATTTCACATAATAACTAGCATATGAGAAGGTAAAATCAGTTTTTTTATTACTTAAGGCATTTACAAATCTAAAATTTGGTAGGGCTAAGCCAAAACCAGTCAGAGGAGGTTTATAAAATTACTTCAAAATAAATTACATATAGAGAAAGGAGTCCTTAGTGAGGGGACAAGCAATCAAACTTGTCATCAATTCCCTCATTAAGGCTTAAGACTGAAATATATTTGAAGTTAACTTTCCATTGAGATATTTTTATTTATCCAACATATTATTAATTTATTTTAAGTCTCCAAGTTGTGAGGGGTGTTTATAGGTCATTTTTAGAGGATTGAGATTGTCAAAGATGAAGAAAGTTGACCTATTTTGGATGAGAGTTGTCTCTTAGACTTTAAATCTTAACTTAGCTTTCAACTAACCCTTCCAATCTTGCATGATGGAAATACACTTAGTCTTCAACCAAATCCTCGAATATTGCATGTTGAAACTCCACTTTTATCTTTCCTTGTTTTATTTGACTTCTTTTCCTTGATTTTGGCATAGAGGAAAGACATGATCTTCTTGAGGTTGTTGAGGTCTTTTTTTGCATTGAAATTTATATGAGAATGCTTTAAAACCTAAAAAACTTAAATAAAAGGTTAAATAATGAAACATATACCTGATATAAGATAATTTTATTCCTATCATAATGTCCTTCATGGATATTGATGATGACTTAGTTCAAACTTGTAGGACTAAGCTCCATTAGTGCTTGAGAAGCTATTGAAGGAGAGACATCTCTTCTTAAATTAATTAATTAATGGATTTAAAAGGTTTAAAATAAATTTATTTAATTTATATAAACTTTTAACACATAAATATATATTTTTAATTCATTTGGATCAATAAAAATTGAGTTCTTGCATTTTTGGGCTTCTTGCGAACTAGTTATCAACATTTTTGCATGCACATGCTTGTAATTTTGAATTTTTTAATATCCTAAGGTATAATAAAAATAATATAACACCAAAAAAAGTTATAAAATATTACCACATGAATTTATTTCAAATTTCATATGTTTTTTATCAATAGAACCCAAGTTGTGATCTTTTTTTTATTTCTAGGTTCTCTTAGGGCAACAAGCATGCTAGTTTGGTAATTTTTTAATATTTTGAGATATACATCATATAAAGAGATAATTATTTTTATGAAAGGAATATATTTACCCCATATACACCTTAAAATTATTTAAATTTCATATTCAATTTCAAAAACTCTCCAAAAATGCACTTTTAGGTCTATGGGCATGAGATGCTCATCTCTCATGCATGCTTGTCATCTGAGTCCATTTTTTAAGAATAAAACCTTTGATAATAATTTTAAATTGGTATAATGTGTCTTTAAATAATTTATAGGGAACAAAAATAATTATTTAATCTTTATAAATCTTCAAAACATTTCAAAATTTCAAATTTGTGGGTTTTATTCTCTTTAAATAGGGTTTTGAAGGGTTTTGGAGCAATCTTGCTTCTTAACAATTGTTCATAAAAATACACCATTATTTATGATATTAAACACAATTATATTAGATAAAAACACCATATTAAAACCTAATATCAATTATTATCATCCATTCAAGCTCTCCACTAAGTTGCCACATTTGATTTTGGGCAATTTTAAGATTTAAAATCAATTTTGAGGGAGATTTGAGCTATCTTGGCATATTTCAAGTATAGTTTAAGTTTTAAATAGCTATAAAATGTATAATAAATATAAATTAATCTTTTAAATCTTTTCATAATCATTTTTCCACTTGGAAATCAATAAAAGTCTAATATTTTTCCTTTGAAAATGCATGAAAACTACCCCTACATCTTTGCATATGAGTTAGAGCACCAAAAGATCTTGACAAATGCTATATATGCATGCATAATATTTATGAGTCCTTTATTAAAGGTATTAAACTTATTATTTACCTAAAAATATGTGTCATCCTTCATCTTCTTGAATTTTTTCCTTTAATTTCCTTCACCCATGCCTTGGCATGCTTTAAAAACTTAAGATGGTCAAACAAGAAGTGGTTATGAAGACCAAAAATTAACGAAGATTCTATATGACATACATGAATGGGTGATATTAAAACAAAATCAATCTTAATTTTGTCAAAAATACCTTAAATTTTTCAAAAGAGTCTTAAAACATACTAAGAGGCAATAATAAATGTTTAATTTTTGTAATTAGCCTCCTAGACTAAAGGAAAATCTCAATATGTCCTTAGTATGACTTCACTAGGAATATTGGAACTAAGGATAGGATTAAAATTATGATGAAAGACCTTATGAAATTAAACATACTCAATGATAGAAACAATGGTGACTAAAAAGGCTAACAAACTGGCCCACTCTATTCCATTTTTGCTACACTCTAAATAACTTAACAATACCCTAGCCTACCTATTGAATATAAAATATTAATGCATAGTAATGTGAAGGAAAGATAGAGACACAATATCTCATAGTAATTTATTCACTAATCCTTTTGGATAGAATAATTTTCCCTATCTAACATTGTACCTAAGTAGCTTGTTGGGTTTCTATTAGGAATAAAGATAAAGAGATTCAAGTTTTCATTTGTGGATAAGGATTTTGAAAAGGATAATTACCACTTGTAATATGGAAATGGATCCTTCCAGGGGTCCAATTTAATTTTTTAGGAATTATTTTTTATTTTAGAGCTTCTCCTATAGAGTTGTGGTATTATGTTGTCTAAAGAGTGGAGAAAAAAATCTCTTTCTAGATCACTAAGCCATTGACCTTGGCCGGTAAATTCTAGATATGTTTTAAGGTTCTCATTACTACTCATGTTTACTACTCTTATTGTTGGGAACCTTCAAATGCCTCCTATGCCAAGATTGAGAATTTATTAAGAGAGTTTTAATGGACTAACTATGAACACCACCAGGCTTTCATCACATCTCTTGGCCCATCATTTGCCACCCTAAAGAAGCTAGTGGGTTAGGTCTTATTGACATAAATATTTAGGGCACCACTCTTGGGTCTAAATGGATCATGCAAAGTCTAGAAGTTATAATATTTCACATCTCAAGGCTACCCTCTTGGTATAAAATCTTGACAAGGCATTAGTTTTCATAGTGCATTTATTTCACCAGTATTTGTCAAGGTAGGGGGAATGTTTATCACGTAAAGTATTTGGAAATCCTAGAAAAATCTCAAACCTCACCTTATTTGGGTGGGGGATGGGTTTAGAAGCAATCTATCTCTAAACTCCTAGTCATTGTGGTGGTCTCCTCAACTGACCTTTCATAATGTCCCCTTTTCCATGGTCCCCCAGATTAAAATCTTAAGGTTATTTAATAAGTGTATTCTCATGATTGGTTATTTTTTATATAAGGTCTCTAGGGATTGGATTCCTCAGTCTATGCTAAAGTCCAAATTCTAGATTGCCAAGAAAGATGCATAATCTATTACATAAATGTAGAGATCCATACCTAATGAGTAATTACACAAGATTAGAGTTTCCTCTCTCACACTATGGTGGAAGGACTAGTCATGGACTATGGCCATGCCTTTCCACCATTACTCTCCCTAACTAGGATACAATTTATTATCCCCTTAACACATTGACACACATGCTTTTAATCACCGTTGGTCTCTCTAATCCCTTAATTTGGATTGGGATAGGAGGTTTGATCACATTTTCATGGCTTATTTTGAACCCAAAAAAGATCACTTCCTTTGGGTATTCTCTACCAGGTTTTTCGCATAGGGAATCATCTAAAGCACATGGGGGTTTTTATTCCTACTTTCTTGGCTTATCAACACCTAGAAACCATCAATCACCTTTTCTAGTTTTTCCCACATGCTCACTTAGCCTAGAGATGGATTCACACCCTTTTCAAACCCTTTATGCCTAATATGTTCACTTGTAAAATGGATCTCATGGGGGACTCTACCATTTTACCATAAAAATACAACATATTATGGCATATTTTCCATACTGATATTTTATTACATATTTGGAAATCTAGAAATCAAGCATTTTTTATCAATAAGATTATGGAAAAAAATTTGTAACTAAAAAAGTTGCTTTGATTTCTAACATTACCCTCCATATTTAGAATCAAATGGACAAGGTCCAGCTAGAGCTTCATCATCTGCAACTTATCTTGGAGTACTAGGGGGATGTTCCTTATTCAGTCAGTCATGAGCCACCTAATCCCCCACTTCACCACTCTCCTCTTAAGGGTCATGAGCATAGGGGGAGGCATAACCAATCTCTCATACAGAGTTATTTAAGTTAGAGGATATCCTTTCCTCTCTCTCTCTCTCTCTCTCTATCCATCACCTCTAAGAGGATCTAATAGAGGTAGAGATAGTGGTGGTGGGGGTTGGAAACCCCATCAATAGGACAAGTTTCCACATTTGGAGATATCCATCTCTCCCTCCTACCATAATTTGTATAATGATGGTAACACTAACAAAAATTTTATGGTTAGGACCCCCATCCCATGGATGAATATCCCCTAGCTCAAGTGGCTGAGGTGGGAAGTCTCAGGACCCTCCACCTCCACCTCCTCCTTTGACTGCCATGTTTATATCTATTACTTATTGTGTTCCTTGATGTTTGTGATTTTATGTTATAATTTTTTTGTTGAGATGCACTTGAGTTAATTTAACTTTTTTTATCATTCGCCTGTGGCTAGTTAGTTTGAACTATGGTTTATGCTAGGGCTTTTTATAGCTCGATATGGTATTTGGGGTGTGACTTTTCCACTAATTTTTTTGTATGACTAGCATTATACTATTATTTATTAATTTAAATTAATACAAAAGTGATTTTAAAATAGGAAAATATATGAAGTTACACATGTTCACCTCTTAGATGGATTATTTAAGTATAATCAAGTACTGGTAGACATAATGGATAGGTACAAAACTACCTTCACCATTAAGCTGGTGAAATTTGCCTATAAATCTTGAATTCATTTTAGTCTTATCAATGCAAGTGATACATTTAAACATGTAATGTATTTAATTTTAAAATGATTGGTCAATGAGTGTATAATTATCTATATGGATGACATTACTATACTTTAAAAAAATGCGAACCAACAATTAGAGCATCTATATACTTTTTGAAATATGAAAACAACATGTTATATATCTAAACTTCAAAAATAGTGTTTTTAGATTTGAAAAAGGTAAATTAGTAAGCCTCATTTTTACAACAAATGGTATATTATTTGATCTAAATCATGTAAAATTAATATTTAATATGTATTTTACTAATATTAAGAAATAACTTATATATTTCTTTAACAAGATTAATATTTTTAGGTGTTGTATTTAAGAATTTATAGAGGTATTAAAACCATTATATTCTGTGATGAGATAGGATGAAAAAGTGGAGCGATTGAAAAAAATATAAGACAAAATTTTAGGACATTAATAATGTAGTTATCACTATATTAGTATTGATCAGTCCAAACGATGAGCTAGAATTCAACTTATACTCTTTCATCTCTTATCATTCAAATGTAGTTGTTTTGAATCAAAAGTACCTACTTGAAGATGAACAATAAATTACATTTATGATATATCATTTGAATAATACATAGTTAAGGTATACCCCTAATTTAAAAAAAGAAAAGTTTTCTTTGAAAAACATCAATAAATTTCTAGGTTACATCTTGAAGAGAAGAATATATGCCATTATTCCTAACCAAATTTTGAAAGATTAGTTGAACCCAACGGAGTTAGGATAAAAAGAGGTAAGTGAGTGTCTACCATCAAAAAGTTTGATATAGAAAATAGACAAAAAAAAAAAAAAAAAAATACTAAGAAAATGAATATGTCAAATGATTCAAATGGAAAGTTCTTTAAGGATCCAAAGGAAAAGACATTTGAATCAAAATACCAAGATATGTTTTTTTCAATTCAAGTCGAGGACCAAAAAAATGAATGGTATGTTGATATCACTCAATAAATTTTCCAATGAACTTTTACACCTTAATCTAAATTCCACCCAACATATATATTTAATATAAAAACCATCACATGATATGATCATTAATGGCTCATATAGTACATAAATAATTATGAGTGAGTATAACTCAAGTGCATTGATAAAGATAAAGTGCAAATTATTATGCAGTAGATTCATTAAAGTTTCAAAAGTTTTCATTAATACAGAGATGAAACTACACATAATATTCTCAAATTAGGATATTATTGGCCTAAAATTTTCAAAAATGTTCATAAACATGTGAGAGCATCCAATTCTTATCAAATTTCAGCTAAAACTTAAAAGAACGTAGTTAGGCCACTCTAATAAGTGATAGAAGGAAATGTTGGCCTAATAAGGAATAAAATTAAGGGGATTAATAAATCCCAATTAAAAATAAGACTTAAATTCTTTGTGATAAACACATATTATTCCACTACATAAACCAAATCTTACTCTACAAAACACAACATGGAAGTTAAATTGA